>CATKHU010000336.1:0-58734 GCA_949752735.1 Lumbricus terrestris
TTAGTATTGAGCAGGGCTGTACTAAGGCTATACGCGGGTATACGGCGTATACTCACCTCCGGGAAAAATGACAGCGTATACTAGGGTGACCATACGTCCGGTTTTCCGGGACATGTCCCGGTTTTTTGTTGTGCGTCCCGGTGTCCCGACGACTTAGACAAAAGGGCTAAATTGTCCCGGTTTTTTACAAGAAAGAAAATTGTATATTGAAACGTGAGTTTTATTTAAATGACAGAAAAAGCTTAATTTTTAACCAGAAAAGAAGTCGTAACGAAAGGGAAGTTGTCAGTTTGTATGGGTAGGCAGCCCGTAGGCTATTATTGTACATTTTTAGGCTACTGAGTTTAGTTAATCCTTTAAGAATAACTCTTAAAGTAGGCGTATAAGTAACAATTCTTAAAGTATAGCAATAATTCTTAAAGTTGATAATTATTATCAGGGTGAAACAAGAAGTTTTTCCTAAAAGGCCTACAATTTAAGTGGCGGCAATAGATCTAGGCCTTTATCAATTTTGGCAGGTCGTGTCAGGGTCGTAATGCAACGACTTGGATATTTTCCCGCGTTGTTCCCGAACATACAGAAGTTAGCTGCTGGGCTGCTTCTTAATGTTATGCTAAAATTAATGTCAATCACGTCCTGAGGAACCCTTTGCCACCTCTAGCAAAAACACCTATAACTTATGGCCTAGACTGCATCCTTTTGTTCTACCATTTAAAGATGATAGAAATTTTAATCCGAGGGTTCTCTTGGCCGCCAATTAATGAAAGACATTGTTATGTTCACAATAGTATTTTTGCCTTTGCTGAGTTTTAATGTGTTTGACGTGTAACTGGGTGCGGCGCGTCACCTGGATTTGTCTCTTTTCCTAAATTAAACGAAGATTATTTAAAGAGTTAGACAACTCAATTCAGCAGCACAGAAATAGTACAGCAGTTTCTTTCAGATGACAACTTAAAATGCTGCCATTGTAACGAACCTAAGGTTGAATTTAAGACATTTTGATGCTGCAGCTTTACATTTAACTGTGATGACAACATAGGCCTACTGCTGCATCGATAGACCTATTTTCGAAAAGCGTTCGCGTAACAGAACTTAACTAAAACATTCACTCCTCGGAGATATTTCAGTATTATAATTTTGAACTTCGTCAAAGTGTGCAGGCCTACTAGAATAAGCAAAAATTAATAGCCTGCCATGGTTACTGTTGACTGGAGTATCCAAGGCTATAGGACGAGGCCTATTGTCCTGTAGTTAAGGAATTACAATTGGCAGTAATAATTGTTGTCCAAAAAGTGTCCCGGTTTTTTTATGGCCAGAAAATGGTCACCCTAGCGTATACTCACCTAAAAAACGAGGGTACACGCGGGTATACAGCGTATACCCACCTCAGTAAGACCAAGTGGGTATACGTAGGCAAAAATCGCGAATTACGAAAACAAAAAAAATCATGAAAGTAGAGCGTTTTACGCTGTTTTAAAGGTTTCCGGGCGAAAAATCACAGTAAAAGCTTCGATGAAAAAAAGGTCGTCAGAAATCTCTATGACTAAAAAGGCCAAAAAAGTCGATTTTTTTCGGCGGCAGCGTGTACTCAACTCAAAAATTCTGAGTACAGCACTGGTACTGTAATTGTGTATCATTAGCAGATGAACTAAACTTTTGATTGGACTAAAAGAAACTATTTTTGCAGCTTGCCGCACGTGGCAAGTTGCGGAGAAGCAAGAGGAGTAGGTCCGCGCGTTACCAAAATTCGTCAAGAAGATCATAGGTTGTTATTGTATTCACTGAGAACGTCTGAGATCTGTGTCTCGGTCACTCGCACAGGAAGTGACACGCCACCTGATACAAAGTTTGATTTTGGGCCGAATCGATTACTGCTATGTCGTCTTTGCTGGCTTGCCACAGCGCAGTATCATTCGGCTTCAGGCGGTCATAAATGCTGCTGCTCGTCTGGTGCTGCGATTGAAAAAATTCGACCACATTTCTAGCGCGATTCGAGACCAACTTCAGTGACTTGGCATAGGTGCCACAGCGCAGTAGGCTATCATGATCAACTTCACTGGCTTCCACTCTCGGCCCGTATTCAATTTAAAGTCCTGATTTTGGTCCTTAAGTCTCAAATGGGTCTTGCTCCGAAGTATCTGTGCGATCAGATACATCGCCCCCTTTCTGCTACCGTACTTCACTGCGTCCTCTTAGGTCCTCTGATCGGCTTGACCTCTTTGTCCCCCGAGTCAGGACTGCCATGGCTCAATCCAGATGATTTGCCTGCATTGGTCCCTCCCTATGGAATGGGCTTCCCCCCATCAGTTCGCTCTGCCATCCTCTCTGGTAGTGTATCCTCGTCTTTCTCTCGTCTAAAAACTTGCCTTTTTCTCGGAGTTAAACGCACTGGGAGCGCTTCTGAAAGGCTGTTGCTGCGAGAAGCGCTTTATAAATGGTCAGATAAGATAAGATAGGTGACCGCATCAATTTCAAACTTTGTATCCTCAATTCCTCATGTACAAATGCCTCAACAATTGCGCACCAGCATACCTCGCGGACAACATCAAACCGTTAACAGACGATATAAGTAGCCTAGGTCCCGGCTGCGATCGTCCAAGACCGCCGACGTGTCCATTCCTGCCACGAAAACTAAAATGGGCGATCGCGCCTTTCGCGTCGCAGGCCCACGCGCCTGGAACAGTCTTCCATCAACTATCCAGGGAATCAAGACTGAATCAACATTTAAAAAAACAATTGCCATTGCAATGTGGTATATATATATATATATATATATATATATTGAAATCTTAACCCTCTGAAGTACCCCTGGGGGTATTTTTGACCCCCACATATATTTCTTATATATTATTTCCTCAACTATGCAATGCATGCGTATTAGCTTCTAAGACATTGATTCTATGTTTCTGCTCAACAGATTCATTCAATTTAGTACGTCATTCTTGAAGCAGGGAACCAGTGTTGGTGTTTGATAAACAAAATAATAGTAGTGCAAACATGGCGACCTATTCGCATAGCGCGGTGATGAAACATATTAATGAGTGGTTAGACAATGAAAACGACGTATCTGACTTGAGTGGTGGTTCAGATCCATACATACATACGTACATACATACGTACATACACACATGCACACATACATAAATACATGCATGCACACATGCATATTTACATACACGAATACATGCATACATACATACATACATATGCACATGCATGCATACATACATGCACACATACATACTTACATACACGAATACATGCATACATGCATAAATATGTACATGCATACATACATACATACATGCATGCACACATATACACATGTATACATGCATACAATACACAATCATGAGTTGGTTGATATGCATACATGCACAAATACACACATACATACAGGCATGCATATTATATACATACATAGTACATACATACGTACATGCATTCATGCATGCATGCATGCATGCATACGTACATACATACATACATACATACACAAATACATACATACATACATACATACATACATACATACATACATACATACATACATACATACATACATACAGACATACATACATACATACATACATACATACATACATACATACATACATACATACATACATACATACATACATACATACATACATACATACATACATACATACATACATACATACATACATACATTAGTTGTTTCATTGGAAAGATTATACTCAAAACATGCTTAAAATAGTGGGGGTCCTCTTGACCCCCAGGGGTACTGAAACGTGATTTTCAAAAAGGGGTGCCACCGAGGGTTAAAACACTTTTTACAGTACTGAAATAATGGAGTTATTTTGCTAAAATGGCATCTTGAAAGGGTGCCATTACAGTGTGGAAACTCCAAACAAAATATTTTTAAAGTATTGCGTATATTTATTCAAGTCTAAACCACTCTTATAAGAACTGAAAAAGCACAACTTTTTAAAGATGACACCTTAAAATGATGCCATCGAAATGTGAAAATTCAAAAAGTTTCTGATTGAGCACTGAAAAGTACAGCTACTTTGCTAAGATGACACCTTAAAATGCTGTCATTGCAATGTGGAAATTCAAAAAGTTTCTGATGGGGCACTGAAAAAGTACAACTATTTTGTTAAGATGACACCTTAAAATGCCGCCATTGCAATGTGGAAATTCAAAAAGTTTCTGATGGGGCACTGAAAAAGTGCAGCAATTTTGTTAAAATGCTGCCATTGCAATGTGGAAATTCAAAAAGTTTCTGATGGGGCACTGAAAAAGTACAGTTATTTTGTCAAGATGACACCTTAAAATGCTGCCATTGCCATGTGGAAAGTCAAAAAGTTTCTGATGGGGCCCTGAAAAAGTACAGTTATTTTGTTAAGATGACACATTAAAATGTTGCCATTGCATTGTGGAAATTCAAAAAGTTTCTGATGGGGAGGGGCACATCTCCCTCCCCATACCCCTCCCACTTCAGGTCTTGGCGCTACGCGCCTCACGACCGTCATGGGATGCTAAATTGTTTCCGCCCCCAGAAACCTCAATTCCTCCCCCCCCAGAGAAGGGGGACTAGATTAAACACTGTGTGCCTATGCATATATATATATATAATTATATATATATATATATATAATTCTATCTCTGAGACATTAGTGCATTTATACAGACTTAATAATGAAACTGCATAACTGTCGATAATGTACTTGGAGTGGGGTGATCATCTAGAAATGAAACCTCTTAATAAATGGTATATCAATCAGACCTACATGACTAGAAAACAGTTTTCATATTCGATCTATATTAATTCATTCACCAGTTCCGGTTACTCTTTTCTACTGTTTAGCCAACAAACCCAGGCCCCGACCGGATACAGCAAAAGAGAATTCGATTAATTACCAAGAAAAATACTTACCAACCACGTGAGTAGACTCTATATATTTCTGTCGAACTCTGACCTATCTAGTCGAGGTGATCCAGTCTGATACCGGCGATAACAAACTGACGCAGCAGTTGCGTCGCATGAAGGAGGATGAGTAGACCTGGGAGTCGACCCCAATAAGTCGACCCCAGTCGACTTTGGCATCCAAATCGAGTCGAGTCGTTTATTCTTACCGCAACCAACCCCAAGTCGAATTTTGTAGAGAGAAGTCACTTGAAGTTGTTTCGTTCACAAGTCGACTTAAACCGACTTGAGACACAAACAAACCTAAATTTTCACTTTAAGACAATGATTGTGAGACCGGACGGCATTCAAGCATTTTCAGAACTAGGTCGTCGGCTGACTGCCACCACGGGCGATCCTTTAATTAGGGACCACATAATATTATGACCCTATTCCAGCGCTGTGTTTATTATGCTCACAACGCTACAATGCAATAGCATTCAGACGAAGAGGGACTTTTACAAACAACACTAGGGACGAGAACCAACTGTAGCAAAAATAATTTTTGGGAATTGCTTTTAGAAGCCTGATATATTATTCCTACCTCGGGCAAATAAAAAAAATTCTGTGTGGAATCTGACAATGGACAAGTTAAAAAAACTCCTAATAATTGTCCGTCACAGTGTCGACTGCATAGTTACATGTAGGACTATGCTAGAATAGGCTACTAGGCTACCTTCCTCATACGCTGCCAGACCTTGAGAGGGTTGACTGCATGGTTATTCTAGGTGTAACCATCAGCAGTGACTTAAGAGCTTCGTCGCATGTCAGTCGTATCCTGAGTTCTTGCTCTTCATCCATCTACGCCTTGAGCGTCCTAAGAGCTCATGGACTGCCATCAAGTGTCCTACACAACATTGCCAGAGCTACAACAACAGCGCGCCTCCTCTACACTGCCCCTGCCTGGTGGGCTTGACTACTGCTGACGATCGTTCAAAACTAGAGCGTTTTCATCGGAAGATGGGACCGTTGGGACGTTACGAGTAGGGGAAATACAATGTACTTGGCCCTCCACGTTTTCTGGCCCGTCACGTGACTGTATGACGTCATCTGTAATGGATACTCTCACTAAAGACCCTTGTTTTTGGCCCAGTGGTTTATAAACCGTCACGCTTCACTGATCACGCTCTTTGATCCTTTCTTTTGATCTTTTGTTCTTTTGTATGATGAAGGGATGCTGCAGGGAAGGGGAAGGGATGGGGAAAGGAATGGGGAAGGGCTGGGGAAGGAGATGCGCGCCCCTCCCCCTAACCCTAACCCTAACCCTAACCCTAACCCTAACCCTAACCCTAACCCTAACCCTAACCCCTTCGTCAGCACATTTCGATTTTCAACAGCTGCTACAGAGGCTTAAATACGCACAGTTTATATGGCGCCACATGCACTATAAGACATGCACAATTTTAAAATTATAAGAGGCATCATTCGATTTTGACTCTCCCCCTCCTCCTCCCCCTCTCCCTCCTCCAGGCTTCGTCAGCACATTTTGCTTGTACTGCGGCTTACACAGACCTCCCCCTCCATATTTCGTCAGCAGCAGCAGCAGATGTTGCACGTCCCACCCATTTCTGAATACATTAGTGTATGACATTGGGTATAGTGGGCACTCTCACAAAGGCGCAACCCCCACCCCACCTCCCCACCTCATCATGCTTGGCCAGCGCATTTCGGTTTATACAGCAGCAGCAGCAGCTCTACTCCCCACCCATTTCTGAAACCTTTGCATTTCTAAAACGCGCCATGGTGTATTACAGCAGCTATAGTGGACACTCTCACAAACGACAAACTCCTCCCCCACGCCAACATCCTTGATCTGGGCATTTTGCTTATACTGAGGCTTAGCCACCCACCACTCCCTCCACCATTATTCGTCTGCGCTTTTTGCTTGTGCAACTACTGGTACAGCGTATTATTCGCGCAATCAAACGCACAGCAATTTTACTTAACTCTTATAATTCCTACAAAATATTTTTACATGCAACTCTTTCTTCTTATTTGGTAATACTTATTTTATAAAAGTATGAGATGAACAGACGGGAAGGCTACATACACAAACAGGCACACAAGTTCTTTCTTCTGCACAGCCAAACACATTGCCAACAACATTGTCGATTTATGCGGCGCAAAACAAACGCTTTCTCGCTAGACGGCCCAAGCGCACTTTCGACAATTCTTTCCAATTCTTTCTTCTTCACAGCCAAACACATTGCCATCAACATTGTCGATTTATACTGCGCAACACAAACGCTTTCTCGCTAGACGGTCCAAGCGCACTTTCGACAATTCTTTCCAATTCTTTCTTCTTCACAGCCAAACACATTGCCATCAACATTGTCGATTTATACTGCGCAACACAAACGCTTGAACACACACACACACACACACACTCACATCTCCCTTTGACCGCATCACAACTCTTGAAACTCCTTCGCCATTGGTTCGATGCAAAATTACTGACCTTGTGATAGGTGCAGTCAATCAGAAGTTCGTATGGCGCCCCGCCCACACTATACTTGGCTGACATGCGACAAGCTCTCCCACATAGCCAATCAGAACTTCGCAAAGGGTGCTACCATCTCCCATGCAGATCTGTATTTCTTATATTCAATTGATCTGCAGGCGACTTTGCAAATTATTTTTTAAAGCATTCAACGCTTGCTCTCAATCTCACAAGATATGCAAACTCAATCGAATATGCCAAAGTACAGACCTCTACAGCTCTTACACACGCTAGTATATTCAACAGTTATTTGACAATTGTATGATTTCTCTCTCAGAATTCTTCTCTTTCTCCCTCTTCTTCTCCCCTTCTCCTCCTATCACTCTTTCTCCCCATCTTCTCATCCTTCATTCACTCTCTCCTTCTTCTTCTTCTTCTCCTCCTCCTCAGCATCCTTCCTCACCTTCATCAACATATCACATTATTCACAGCCATTGTACAATAAAGAGGCATCGCAGCCTCCTTCTCTCTCTCTCCTTCTCTCTCTCCTTCTTCTTCCTCACCTTCTGCTTCCTTCTCTCTCCTCCCCACCACATTCTTCTGCCTCACCTTCTGCTTCCTTCTCTCTCTCTCTCTCTCTCTCTCTCTCTCTCTCTCTCTCTCTCTCTCTCTCTCTCTCTCTCTCTCTCTCTCCACCTTCTGCTTCCTTCTCTCTCCTCCCCCTCCTTCTTCTTCTTCCTCGACTTCAGCCTCCTCCCCCCTCACTATCTCTTCTCTTTATCATTCTCTTTCTCCGTCTTCTTCCTCAACACAGCACATTATTCACAGGCATTGTACAATAAAGAGGCTTCTCTTGTCTATAAGGTCAAATTTTTTAACAGTATTGTAAAATTTATGGGAATCCTGACGGCCTCAAATACCTTATACTAAGAAAAAGATCTTGACTTTATTTATCTATCTCTCGATGCGCGAGAAATATTACAGGATCGTGGCTGTATAGAAGTGCCGATATTTATAAGACATTTATTTTGCTTTGGAATAACTCATGGGCTCTCTTTCGTTGAAATGGTCGAATGGGAAAGCGGCTTCTATAGCGCCTACATTTACAGTATGCCATCTGGCCTTTACCAATATATAGGGCTGTAAGCTGCTGCAATTATACATGCGGCGGAGAGTGAAATACGAGGACTTGGCTTTTATTTTATGAGACTACACGATATTTCATCTATTTTCTTTGCATATGTATAGGACTTAATAATAGCGGCGAGATCGATTTGCACTGATATTTAGTTCTTTTCTATTTATGTAGGGCCTATGCAATGTCGTACTTTTTCCCATTACATGCTCGTCATACTATGCACGAGGCTTCAATCACGGCCAATCACAGCATCTTACAGAACACCATCTGTCTCTTTCTTACAAGAGATTTCCTTGAAAACCATGAATAGTCTTTAATCAAACCGAATTCTATAGCAACTTCACTTGCAGGCATCTCTCCAAATTTAAGCAGCTCCTGGTAAGCCATTTCATCTGTCCTTTAAGTCTGTATAGCACAGCTATAAGACACGTTCACATGGAATGGCCCCGTATACTTGCACTATGCTTACTAACTCAACATAATTTGCATGCTTTCTACAAGTGCCGCAAGACGTACCTTTGTAGCTGTGGCTGATCTGGGCGCGCCTCTGAGTAGAATTCTTGAAGGGCTGCTATAAATTTTCGCAATCAATGAATGACTGAGTGAAAGAATGACTAAATTCGTTATAAGATCACAATCATACGTTCTTGTGAAGCCTTATATCATTCTACAATAACTTTGTAATTTATTATTTTTCATGTCTCTCTTACAGCGGAAACAAGTCAAGCGGTGACATCATCCACCGATGTGATGTGGGGAAATGGGTGGGAATGCGTGCATGCAACAGACGCGAATATCATATTACGAAGCATCCATTTTCCAGAGGGCGCGTGGAGTTGCGAGAACAATCCACTAACGAGCGACGATTTCCTTGCAGATTTGGAGGATGATGAAGATGGCAGATGGCTCTGGATCGATGCTTTGAATGAAAGCGCATCATTGTCGCCTCAGCTACCGTCGCCGCCACCGCCATCTCCGCAGCCACCTTCGCCGCCAGCACCATCTCCGCAGCCACCGTCGCCGCCAGCACCATCTCCGCAGCCACCGTCGCCGCAGCCACCATCGCCATATTCATGGGCGATTTCACAGGGATATGCAGCTGATGACGAAGGGAGCAACGATTCCATGATCGTCAATGTAGACGAGAGCGACTTTTGAAGACTGTTATTTTTTCCTCTTGAAGAAATTACTTTTTAAGATTGGTTACGTAAATAAAAATTTTACGAAAGGAAAAATTTTATAAATAAAACTTTATATGGTATAAAGATGTTGTATGTGTGCAATATGTTGGATGCAAATTGCTTTCGGAAAAATTCTTCCTCTTCTTCTACACCTATTCATTTTCTTCCTACAAATGTGGCGCTTGCCCGACTCTGCATTGCATGACGAGCAGGTAATCGGAAAAAGTATTCCATTACATAGAGCATACAATGTCATATACAGAAAGAGAGGAAGATATCTTTGCATATAGATCTCAGTGTCAGACAGTAAGTTATTTGTATGGCAGCCCTTAGCACTACTTCAAGGTACTTTAAGTCTTATGCATGGCAAATATCGGGTATGTTCACAAAAAAAAAAAAAAATCAAGATCTTTTCTTAAATATAAAAAATAATTGGCGCATAATATAGTTGGAGCACTAGGAGGTACCATAAATTTTACAATGAGGCCAAACATTTGCTCTTCTAGTCAAGAGAATGTTCATTCGTGTGCAATGCATGTGAATAGTGAGTGAGAAAGAGAAAGAGTGAAGGATGAAGAGGGAGAGAGAAGAAGATGGGGAAAGAGAAGAATGAGACAGCGAAGGAGAAGAGGGAGAAAGAGAAAGAGAAGAAGGAGAAGAAGAAGGTAGGCGCTATAGAAGCCGCTTTCCCATTCGACCATTTCAACGAAAGAGAGCCCATGAGTTATTCCAAAGCAAAATAAATGTCTTATAAATATCGGCACTTCTATACAGCCACGATCCTGTAATATTTCTCGCGCATCGAGAGATAGATAAATAAAGTCAAGATCTTTTTCTTAGTATAAGGTATTTGAGGCCGTCAGGATTCCCATAAATTTTACAATACTGTTAAAAAATTTGACCTTATAGACAAGAGAAGCCTCTTTATTGTACAATGCCTGTGAATAATGTGCTGTGTTGAGGAAGAAGACGGAGAAAGAGAATGATAAAGAGAAGAGATAGTGAGGGGGGAGGAGGCTGAAGTCGAGGAAGAAGAAGAAGGAGGGGGAGGAGAGAGAAGGAAGCAGAAGGTGGAGAGAGAGAGAGAGAGAGAGAGAGAAGGAAGCAGAAGGTGAGGCAGAAGAATGTGGTGGGGAGGAGAGAGAAGGAAGCAGAAGGTGAGGAAGAAGAAGGAGAGAGAGAAGGAGAGAGAGAAGGAGGCTGCGATGCCTCTTTATTGTACAATGGCTGTGAATAATGTGTTATGTTGATGAAGGTGAGGAAGGATGCTGAGGAGGAGAAGAAGAAGAAGAAGGAGAGAGTGAATGAAGGATGAGAAGATGGGGAGAAAGAGTGATAGGAGGAGAAGGGGAGAAGAAGAGGGAGAAAGAGGGGGGAGAAAGAGAAGAATTCTGAGAGAGAAATCATACAATTGTCAAATAACTGTTGAATATACTAGCGTGTGTAAGAGCAGTAGAGGTCTGTACTTTGGCATATTCGATTGAGTTTGCATATCTTGTGAGATTGAGAGCAAGCGTTGAAGGCTTTAACCCTTTGGAGGTGAGGTGACCATTTGTAACGCCAGAGGTGAGGTGGGGTTTGACAAACCCCAATGCATATTTTTATTTTCAAGCCGCGATATCAAATGGAAAATACTAAGTTGGGTTAAACCAGTGCTGTCCAACCTTTTTGGTACCACGGGCCGCAAAAGCAAGATTGTTGGAGCCGAGGGCCGCAACAGAAAACTTAAAAGCAGTGACTAAAATTTATTGAAAATATATTATATTAACATTGAAACGATTATTGAAATTTAATATGGAATGATTATAATCTATCTATCAATCTACAATGTAGCTATTTTCATATGAAATTTATTTACCGCCGGTTCAAGACAACTATTCAGAGATGCTCCCGACTCATGAATAGCCAAAGAGGAAAGTCTTGAGCAGTTTATGGAAAGAGTTCGAAAGGTTCCACAGGAATATTAGCAGTGAATAGTACAAACCACGATTGTCATGCTTCACAATAGATGAGCACTACAAATTAATGTGCAAAGCGGCGTTTGTCCCTGCCTTGCACTCAGTTTCGTCGCCCTTACACATTTAGTCTACACAGTTCGGCCAGCTCAGCTCTTTGTTACGTCAAGCAGTCAATTTTTTGGACTAAGATCCACTTTATGACTAGGGCGAATTTCCATCATCCTGCTCTGGCTTTCATAAAAATTTGTCGAAGACAGAATCTTGGTCTAAAGAGCTAGCGGTCATATTCGTCGGACGAAAAAGAGCAAAGACATCGCCATTCGTCGGTCCTGGGTCTCTTATCGATTTTTTTCTACACCTAATCCTTAAAACTAGAAGTCGGCTATAATAGTATATATCGAAAGACTTGCAGAGGTGCTGTAACTACTCTGTAGCATACACATCTTAGGGACTGACTAGTAGTGAACGGTTTAGGAGGGTTTGCGAGGTACGTTTAGTTGAATAGGCTACAGCAATAAGAGTCGTCAAAACCAGAAGTCGTATGTCAACCTCCAGATAGACTCATCATCATCATCATCAACATCCTTAGGCTCAGTGCCCGTAGGAGTCCGACGCCACTCTCTGTCTGAGTCTGTCTCGCGTCATGTTGCCCAGCTTCAACCGGTCCGGTCAGCAGGTCTGCTCCATACCATTAACATCTTGGAGCAGCTAGACCACCTTGTCTGAATGAAGAGAATATTGGGGGAGAGAGGCATGAAGGACAACTTGGGTCAAGGCCCGTATGTGTCCCATGCTCTCTCCTCCGACTCTCTCCACGGGTCTGTCCTGACCGGCCTGTGCATGTCTGCTCCACATCATGACACCTTGAGGCATCTGGGTTGCTATGTCACTTGTGCCGTGATTTTTGCGGATTTCAATCGTCTTTGTCTTTTACTGCCAGTGTATCGCCACCCATTTGGCAAACCTTCCTCATTTTGTCCGGGCTTAGGACCGGCACAGGGACGTTGTTGGTTCCCTGTGGCAGAGGATGGATGCAGTTTAACGTCATGCCCAGGACCAGATAGACTACGGGAACATAACCCGAGGAAAATATAGAAGAGATTTAGTTTTCGGATTGGCCTTCCTGGTAGCATTAAAAATCGGCAACTGCCACGACATCAATAAAAAAATGGACGCTCAAGTCGATCAGTGATTTTGTCCTTCACAAAATGTGCAAAAATTTAGTGAGCCCGGGCGGGCCACTTGAAATCACATCGCGGGCCGCATGCGGCCCGCGGGCCGCACGTTGGACAGCACTGAGTTAAACTATTCTTCTATTATCAATAATCAACTAAACAGACGATTACCACGAACAAATATCTGTTTTCAATCCTTATTAGATGGCTAGAAGGTGAACCCATCCAATGTGTACTTAACCCATGCAAGTTTGGGTCCTCATGTGCAACATTATCAAGTGCACCAATAATCAAAATATATATATTTTTAATACAACATAACATGTTTTAGCCATCATTGTCGTCAACCTTCTCAATGCCAACACAGAATTGACGTGTTCAAGGCACACTCGCATTACAAATCATGGCTCATAAAATCAACATGTATAATTTTTTCTACGAAAAAATGCAATTTCCTTTAAATATGCAACAAAGTAAAAAAAATCTGTTCGTTCAGATTACCTGAAATTGTGGTAACGTGTCCGTATTTCATATTCACAAAGGTAGAAAAAATTAATTAGAACTGGCTCCATGTTTTCCGCTAAAAATTTAAAGTAGAATGCCTCTGGGGTGTGTCACACCCCACCTCACCTCCAACGGGTTAAAAAATAATTTGCAAAGTCGCCTGCAGATCAATTGAATATAAGAAATACAGATCTGCATGGGAGATGGTGGCACCCTTTGCGAAGTTCTGATTGGCTATGTGGGAGAGCTTGTCGCATGTCAGCCAAGTATAGTGTGGGCGGGGCGCCATACGAACTTCTGATTGACTGCACCTATCACAAGGTCAGTAATTTTGCATCGAACCAATGGCGAAGGAGTTTCAAGAGTTGTGATGCGGTCAAAGGGAGATGTGTGTGTGTGTGTGTGTGTGTGTTCAAGCGTTTGTGTTGCGCAGTATAAATCGACAATGTTGATGGCAATGTGTTTGGCTGTGAAGAAGAAAGAATTGGAAAGAATTGTCGAAAGTGCGCTTGGGCCGTCTAGCGAGAAAGCGTTTGTTTTGCGCCGCATAAATCGACAATGTTGTTGGCAATGTGTTTGGCTGTGCAGAAGAAAGAACTTGTGTGCCTGTTTGTGTATGTAGCCTTCCCGTCTGTTCATCTCATACTTTTATAAAATAAGTATTACCAAATAAGAAGAAAGAGTTGCATGTAAAAATATTTTGTAGGAATTATAAGAGTTAAGTGAAATTGCTGTGCGTTTGATTGCGCGAATAATACGCTGTACCAGTAGTTGCACAAGCAAAATGCGCAGACGAATAATGGTGGAGGGAGTGGTGGGTGGCTAAGCCTCAGTATAAGCAAAATGCCCAGATCAAGGATGTTGGCGTGGGGGAGGGTGTTTGTCGTTTGTGAGAGTGTCCACTATAGCTGCTGTAATACACCATCGCGCGTTTTAGAAATGCAAAGGTTTCAGAAATGGGTGGGGAGTAGAGCTGCTGCTGCTGCTGCTGCTGTATAAGCCGAAATGCGCTGGCCAATCATGATGAGGTGGGGAGGTGGGGTGGGGGTTGCGCCTTTGTGAGAGTGCCCACTATAGCCAATGTCATACACTAATGTATTCAGAAATGGGTGGGACGTGCAACATCTGCTGCTGCTGCTGACGAAATATGGAGGGGGAGGTCTGTGTAAGCCGCAGTACAAGCAAAATGTGCTGACGAAGCCTGGAGGAGGGAGAGGGGGAGGAGGAGGGGGAGAGTCAAAATCGAATGATGCCTCTTATAATTTTAAAATTGTGCATGTCTTATAGTGCATGTGGCGCCATATAAATTGTGCGTATTTAAGCCTCTGTAGCAGCTGTTGAAAATCGAAATGTGCTGACGAAGGGGTTAGGGTTAGGGTTAGGGTTAGGGTTAGGGTTAGGGTTAGGGTTAGGGGGAGGGGCGCGCATCTCCTTCCCCAGCCCTTCCCCATCCCTTCCCCATCCCTTCCCCTTCCCTGCAGCATCTCTTCATCATACAAAAGAACAAAAGATCAAAAGAAAGGATCAAAGAGCGTGATCAGTGAAGCGTGACGGTTTATAAACCACTGGGCCAAAAACAAGGGTCTTTAGTGAGAGTATCCATTACAGATGACGTCATACAGTCACGTGACGGGCCAGAAAACGTGGAGGGGCCAAGTACATTGTATTTCCCCTACTGTTACGGTTTTCTGACGCCTGATATTAAGAGCGTTGAAGCTCTTGTACATGACATTGAAAATCGATTACTTCGTAGAGTTTTCCGGCTCGACTCACACATCCTGCATGGTTAACATTTTTCTACTGAAAGCCCGGAGGTCGTACAATTTTCGTCCTCGTCCTCACAGTTTTGAACTACCAATTAAGGACGAAAGAAATTTCATTTCTGGAGTACTTTACAGAAACTCGACCATTGCCTCTTTTTCTGACTTCCACCCAGTTGATTGAATTGTTATGTTTTTCTTAATCATTTTTTTTATTTGTGTCAGCGAGAATCTCAATAAAACGAATATATATATATATAAGCCTAGATAGCCCAAAGTATCACAAGACTGTTCAAAACCAAACACAAGAAAACATAAAATAGGCTTAGGCTAATAGACTTTGAACAATTTCATTCGAGACCTTACTCGTCGGTATACGGAATAAATGATAGACAGGCAAAACTGGCCTGACTTCTTGCATTATTAGCTTACGCAGGCCTAGGTTAATGGCTACTACCATGTCAGAAGTAAACTTCAAGTCGCAAGTCGGTTGTTTTCTAGTTTTCACCAAGTCGGGTTAAGTCGTTTTAGCTTCAAGTCGTCGACTTCAAGTCGACCTCAAGTCACTCTAGGGTCAAGTGGGGTCGGATTGGCTGACCAAAGTCACTCCCAGTTAAAAGGATGAGGAAAGACACATCAAAAAAGAAGAGGAGCACATCAGGCGCGAGAAAGCACACCTCAGAGAAATTGACGGCGAGTTGCAAAATGTCGAATGGAATTGCGGAGGACGCGGGAAAAATTCACCATGAACTGGGTAGATCGGTGGGTCTTTTCTTGGCCCGTAATCTGCGAGGTCGCAATCAGGATGCGATTTGTGGCAGACCTCTGCAACGGGATAAAACTGACAACTAACATTAATAGTTTTATCTGTGGTGTGAGATTTTCTACAATAGTGGGAGTGACAGAAATATGGACAAAATTCAGAAAATGCGTAGGTCCACAGAACGACGCATAGCTGTTTCAGCCACTAGGAGTAAGAGCTTTGGATAGATGTCAATTTGATTAGATAAATTTATCTTTAAATGGAAATGGTCCGAGCAATTGAACTTCAAAATGCACAGCCGACCAGGGGCATCAATTGGCTCCTGGTCTGTTTTGTTTCTATTAGACGATATTTCAAAGTTTCTTTACAGTTTGCGGACATATAAGGGTCATTACAAGAGAAGTTTTAACAACAATATTTTACACTGAGATCAAAGGCCATATTTATTGCGATAGGCCTACTTTTTATATGTGTTAGTGCAGATAAATGCTTCATTCAATAATAGGTGTAAATAGGAAGATTTTATCCTATGGAAACAAACATCAGAATAAAAAATAAATCATATTGCACCCTGTAAATGTACATGAAAATGAATGAGATTGGTTAAACAGGTTACACATTTTAACAGGGAATAATTCGGTTTTAAACAATAGACTCCTTGGAATGTGAGTGTGGACAGGCCAAGTGAAATAAAACAGCATTACTAATGTTATGAGATTTGATTAAATGAAAGATAAATCGCATCGAATTGGTGTTTTTGTTTGCATTCGAAGTTGAGACGCACGGGCGTGAAATCTTCACGATAAAATCTGTGCTGGAAAGTCACACCTTTGTATTGGGTTTGCACTGAAGACACCTTTGACACTGACATTGCTTGCATGTAGGCAGTGCCTAAAGTGGGGGAAAATAAGTGCCTGGACGACCCTTACCTATCCAAAAGAAGTGCCTGGACGCCCCTTACCTTTCCAGACTGTGCTGGCCAATAAGTGGCTGGACGGCGTTCAGATTTTAAAACAAGTGCATGGACGACGTCCAGGCACACTTTAAGCCCTGCATGTAGGCCTTTATCCCGCAAGACACTCAGTTCACTTTCAGACTTCATTCTTTTTAATTCGGCTTACAAAAAAGCTTTATGGCGTGTCCGAAACTGGGAAGGTGAGAGGGGTACTAACTCAAGGCGAAGACAGAATCTGATGCACACTGATGGGTCAACAGAGGCAAAACATTTTAAATGGGTCGTATAACTGGATGCAGGAAAATCTTAGATGAAATTAATCGGTATCATATCTTTGAGCTGAAAGATACGACACCTAGGCCTATAAGCTTAGGCATTCAGGTGAAACATTCATATTTACAGGAATGAAAACGATTTGCATAAGGTTTATTTCCTGCAGGTAATGTTACATTGATGACACGGAGATAAATAGATGAATAGATGATAACTATTATATAGCACAATGTCTCAAGTTCGGTGGCCCGTCATAATAGCCCCGTCAAAACAGCCCCGTCAAAACAGCCCCGTCATAATCGCCCAATGACAAAATAGTCCCGTTGTGAGCTAATTTTGTATAGTCTATGTGGTCAGTTGATGTTTAGGCGTACGAATAGACCAGCTCAAGGTCAGCGTCTAGACAGTTAGGCCTGCAGGTGACAGACTGGCGGGAAAGTTGGCGCGGCTCGGCCGACCGTCGCCGGAGAGCGCGAGAGAGAGAGATAGACAGACAGACAGACGGACAGATAGACGGAGAGAGGCCGATAGAAGGACAGAGCGGCAAGGGGAAGAGTGTACGCCCAGACAGTAAGATAAGTTGTAGAAGAAGGAGTTGGTAGTAGGGAATAGAAGACGTTTTAGAGAACAGTGGAGTTAGATAATAATAGTTGCGTTGCTGTCGTAGAATTCAAGCGTTTGTCGTCGTTGATCCATTGTTGTGTTATTTGCGTTGTTATGAAGAAAGAAGAAAATACAAGAAAGAGAGCTGTGTTGTAATTGAACAAGTTAAGAACTTTAGAAACTTATACACTAGCTTTAGATACCGAAATACAGTGACTAGGTTAGGCGTAGGCTGCGCTACTGAACACACAAGAAAAAGGAAGAAAACTTTGAAGGTCAATTGGAGGTTGACATTTTGGTGACAGCGGTGGGATACTGAATTCAAGCAAAGGATGTTGGTATAGCGAACTCATTTGGAGGAATATTTTCAATTGGAGGAATATTTTCAATCGGAGAAATATTTTCAATTGGCGGAATATTTTCATTTGGAGGAATATTTTCAATTGGAGGAATATTTTCAATTGGAGGAATATTTTCAGTTGGAGGAATATTTTCAATTGGAGGAATATTTTCAGTCGGAGGAATATTTACGGTGGATTTTGCTTACGAAGCGTTTTCGACGCCAAGTTACGGACGGTGAATATCGAATCAATCTGAGGAGCCGACCACACGGGAGAAGGAAACTGAGCATTTGATCAATCGGAGAAGCAGTCCGAGCATCCGAACAACTGGTGAGAAGATACAACGGACATACGAACGACATTACGACAACGCAACGCCAGAGAGAGGTATACAAAACTTGCTTGTTTACCCAAGGAGCCATAAGAATTAAAGTCAGCCAATCACAGATATTCATAGCCATTCCCTCGATTTCTTCACGGTAATCACTGAAGTAAAGAAGAAAGATGGAGAAACTTACAGAACAAAAGCAAGCCAGTATAAAGAAGATGTCTTCTGATCGATTAATAAAGTTATTAATTGAAGAGGGTCTAGACGTAGAAGAAGTCGAAGAGATGTCTAGAGAAAATTTGATGGGAGCATTAGCAGAGGTTTGGCTTAAAAAGGAAGCTGAAGAGAAAGGTGCTGTGGGTGGTGTTGAGGAGAAACCAATTGAAAAACCACCGGCACCGATGTCTATGGAGGCGTTGATGCAATTTATGATGATGAGGGAGGAGCAACGCAGACAGGAAGAGAAAGCGAAAGAGGAGCAACGCAGACAGGAAGAGAAAGCGAAAGAGGAGCAACGCAGACAGGAAGAGAAAGCGAAAGAGGAGCAACGCAGACAGGAAGAGAAAGCGAAAGAGGAGCAACGCAGACAGGAAGAGAAAGCGAAAGAGGAGCAACGCAGACAGGAAGAGAAAGAGAAAGAGGAGCAACGGAGACGAGAGGAGAAAGAACAAAAACAAGAAGAGAAAGAGGAGCAACGTAGACGAGAAGAGAAAGAGGAGAAACGTAGACAGGAAGAGAAAGAGAAAGAGGAGCAGCGGAGACAGGAAGAGAAAGAAAGAGTGGAAAAAGCAGAAAGGATGAGACAACAAGAGATTGAGATGCAGAAGCAGCAGTTCCAGCTTCAGCTAGAACAACTGAAAAGAGATCGTGACGAAGCAGAACGAAGAAGAATGGAATTGATGATAGAATACGAGAGGGCAAGGAAAGGTGATGAAGAAATACGAAAACAACAGATTGAAGAGCAAAAGATTCGTGAGGAAGACAAAGAAGCCATGCGTTTGGCAGAATTACAAAGAGCCGAAGAGATTCGACAGGAAGAATTGAAAATGGAGAAAGAAAATTTGGAAAAAGCGGAAAGAGAAAGGGAAGAACAATTAGAATTAGAACAAAAGAAACTCGCTCTTAAGGAAGCTCAGCTCCGAGAAATGGCTATTGAAAAGGAGGAACGCAGAAGACAGTTAGAATTGTTGCAGCAGAAGATAGAACAAGAAGAATTGCGTAGGGAAGAAGATCAAAATAGACTCAAGAAAAGAGATGAAGACGACAGAAGAAGCCGTGAGGAGTCAGAACGAAACAGGATCAGAGAAAGTGAGACAATGGTGTCCAAGATTAAAAGGATAGGTGATGCAATGAAACACGTATTACCTAAGATGCCATATGATATGATGGAGGTGCCATTATATTTTGAGACAGTTGAGAATGCATTCAACAGTTTTACGGTGGAAAAGCAGTTTTGGGTCAAATTGCTGTTGCCACTAATGACGCCAAGAGCAAGAACGGTGTTGAACCGATTGTCTTTCAATGATCTAGACGATTACGACATAGTGAAAGAACATTTACTGAAAGAATTCAAATTGACAGCGAGAGAATATCGATCACGATTTGGAGATGCGAGGAAAACGGCAGAAGAAACATACACGATGTTTACAGCAAGATTGAAGAATCTGTTGAACTATTATGTCAGAAGTAGGCGAGTGGGCAAAAGCTACGAGAAGTTATTTGATCTATTGGTGGCGGATAAATTGAAAGAATGTCTACCAGCGGGTCCACTACAGTTCGTACTAGCAAAAGAGGGTACTGAATGCTTTGAAGCTAGTAATGTTGCAGAACTCGCAGACGTACACGTGAACAATCGAATTGGTCTAATGTTTCAAGACAAACCGAAATATGAAGCATGGGGAAATAGTTCGAAGCAACCCAGGTGGAATAGTAATAACAAAGAAACAGGAAACCAAGCCAGAAATAACGAAGCAAGGAATGATGGTGCTCCTGGAAGACAGTTTGGTCAAGATAGAAGAGAAGCAACGGGTGACAGACAAATGTACAGTCGAATTCCAGTGATGGGACGCCAAAGAGAAAACAATACAGCGTACAATTACAGGCGGGAGAGCACTGAACAGAGAGGGATTGTTAAGAAACGTTGCCATAATTGTCAGTCAGACCGACATCTGATGAAGGATTGCAAAGTACCACCCAGAATGACAAATCTGAGAAATAGATTTACTCGAAGTGCAGAAAATCTCAGAGTAAATCAGATACAAGTAATGAATGCACCGAATCAGTCTGAAGAACAAGACAACCGCGAAACGGAAGTGAAGTCAGTGATGAAGTGCACGCCTCAATTTGCTATACAGAGAAAAATAGTAAATTCTGCTCCAATTAAAGATACTGGTCGAGAAACAGAAAACAAGGATGAGTGTCAACGTACGAAGAAGTCTTTACTACAGCATGTCAATGTAGAGATACGTGGAAATGATGACAGTTGTCATCCCGTGCAAGTCAGAGCGCTGATTGACTCTGGTACGGAGATTCCAGTAATCAATGAGGAATTGTTGAAAGGAGCGACAGTGGAAGAAATTGGCAGAGTACATTTGCAATGTGTGGCTGGAGAACCCATTCCAGCTAAGTTGGTGAAAATCGAAGTGCGGATGAGTTGTCATAATGAAGGAGGAGATTTGAAAGACAAGGGAGTAAATATCGCGCCATATTTAACCTTGGTGTGTGCCAGCATTCCGGCAGTCTTGTGCAAAGATAACAAAGAAAAGTTCTTGCTGCATCCAGAGATAATCGCAGAACTGAAAGAGGTTCCACCAGTGAATGTATTACAAGGAGAATTGCAAGCGAATGTGACTACAAGAGCACAGAGTCGGAGAAGAGAAGTGGAAGAAGGAGAAGAGGAAAAGTCAAATGAAAGTTTGCTAGAGGAGGACACAGAAAGCGATGATGAACAAAGCGTTCAAGAAGAAGAAGAAGGAATAACATCCGGAAACAATGAAATTGAAGAAGAGATGGTTGCATGTGAACGTGATAATGATGATGATTCTGAGAGTGATGGTGAAATAGACACGAGTATGAAGGATTTGTTTGCCGAGAATACGAGTGATGAAAGACAATTACCAGACGCAAAGAAATTTGAAGAGCAGCAGAGAAATGACGAGTCACTGAGGTCGTGGTGGAAGATAGCTGAAGACAAAGGATCAGAGTTTAGTGTGGTGAATGGGTTGATGTATAAGAAGCATCAAATGTTGGACCAGTTGGTGTATCAGTTGGTGTTGCCGAAGGAAAGAAGAATTCAGGTGATGGAATTGGCACATGAGTCAGTATTTGGCGGACACTTGGGAGAAGAGAAGACAAGGGAACGTATCAAGTTGTCCTTTGTGTGGCCAAGAATGCGTAGAGATGTGGTGAAGTTCTGCAAGTCCTGTGAGAAGTGTCAGTTGAAAGCACGAAGTTTGGTGATGGATCGAGTGCCGATTACACCAATACCAAGAGAGGATGTACCGTTCAGAAGAATGACCATGGACGTCGTAGGACCAATCGAACCGACTTCAGCAGCAGGGCATAAGTATTGTTTGTGCATCGTGGACTCATGTACAAGATGGCCGACAATATTCTTGATGAAGTCATTGACCGCTAAGGCTGTATGCGAAGCTTTGATGAAGCTGTTCATGGATGTGGGAGTTCCGTCAGTAATCACGAGCGATAGAGGGACGAATTTCACAGCCAGTCTAACAAGAGAATTTCTGAAACTGATGGGATGTTGTCCTCGATTCGATTCGCCAGGACATCCAGAAGCGGCAGGATTGGTGGAGAGATGGAATCAAACGTTCAAGAAAATGATTCATCATGTCGTTGTGGAAAATCCGAGACAGTGGCATAAAATTATTCCATTTACAGTCTGGGCATTGAGAGAAGTGCCTAATGCAACTACAGGAGTGGCACCGTATTTGCTGGTCTATGGAAAGTTGCCGAGAGGGCCACTCACCATCCTTAAAGAAAGCTGGACCAAAGAAATAAATCTACCACCGAACATTGGAGTGCAACCGGCAAAGTACCTGAAGAATTTAAGAGCAGACATGGAAAAGGCCTTGACATTCGCCGAGAGCTGTGCTGAAGAAAAGCAAAAACAGTACGCCAGTCAATACAACAAAAGAGCAAAAGATAAAGAATTCGAGCCAGGAGAGAACGTCATCGTGTTGTATCCAACGTCAACCAATAAATTGATCTCCCGATGGCATGGTCCATGCACGGTCCTGCAAAGAAGATCCAAATATTCGTATCTGGTGGACATGAACGAAAACGGTCGACGGATTATTCATGCTAACAAGATGAGGAAGTTCATTACGAGAACATTGTCTTGTGGTCTGATCGTGGAAGAGGATGACGAATTTGGATCAGTGGTAGAAATACCGCTGAAGGAAGACTATTCAGAGACAAAACAGAAGTCACTTCAATTGGATTACGAACAAATTGGACATCTGACCAGCGAACAGCAGAAACAATTACTTGATGTGCTGAATCGATATACAGATAGATTTTCAGATAAACCTGGACTATGTACATTAGTAGAACACGAAGTGGTGCTGAGACCAGACTTTCGAGAAAAAGAATTCGTGGCATATCGAATACCATTAATATACCGAGCAGAAGTGGAAAAACAAATACAAGAGATGCTGAAAGAAAACATCATTCAACCATCGTCAAGCAGAATGGCAAGTCCACTTGTCATTGTCAAAAAGAAGAATGGATCCTTGAGATTGGCTTGTGACTACAGATACATTAACTCTTTTACTGAAAACTGCCGATATCCTATGCCAATCGTCAACGATGTCTTGAGCAAAGTTGGAAAATCCAAGTTCATTTCTGTTATGGACTGTCGCAGTGCATATTGGACTTGTCCTGTGAAAAAGAGTGACCAATGGAAGACTGCGTTTGTTACACATAATGGACTGTATGAATTTACGCGTGTTCCGTTTGGAATGATTAACTCTGGACGGACTTTTGTAAAAGCGATAAATATGATCTTGCAACCGATTCATGATTTTACTGAACCTTATGTTGATGACATTGCAGTGCATTCGAATGATTGGGACATTCATTTAAGACATTTGGAATTATTCTTGAAACAAATAAGACTGCATAATGTAACATTGAACTTGAAGAAATGTGTGTTTGGTAAGAGTGAGGTGAAGTTCATCGGTCACCTCATAGGATCAGGGAAGAAGATGATGAATCCAGATAGGATTGACAGTTTAATTAATTTGAAGAAACCTGAAACCAGGAAGGAAGTGAAGCAAGTCTTAGGATTTTTTGGATTTTACAGACAGTTTATCTGTAATTTTGCTGAAATTGCTAAACCATTGACAGACTTGACTAGCAAGAAAGTACCTGAGAACATTGTTTGGACTGATGCACATCAGAAATCTTTTGATTCCCTTAAACAGATTGTCTTATCAAATGTGATTCTATATATGTTTGAGGTTGGGAAACCATTTAATTTGTACTGTGATAGCAGTGATTTTGCTGTGGGAGCTGTACTGTCTCAGGTGGACGAGGAAGGGATTGAACGTCCTGTTTCATTTATCAGTCAGAAGCTGACAGATACTCAGAGGAGGTGGGCGACGATTGAGAAGGAAGCCTATGCAATCATATGGGCTTTAAACAAGTTGAAAGAAATTCTTATTGGTTCTAAAATCAATGTGTTTACAGACCATAATCCTTTAGTTTATTTGACTGAATCAATGTCGAAATCTGCTAAATTAGTCAGATGGTCTTTATCATTGCAAAATTTTGACATTCTGTTGAACTATAAGAAAGGTAAATTGAATGTAGTAGCTGATTGTCTGTCTAGATTGTAGTGTAAGATATTTTATGATGTATTATGTTATGGACTATTTTGCATTGTTTAGTTAAGGTACGTTCGCTAATTTTTATAGATAATTAGCTCTCTTTAAAAGAAAGGAGGAAGGTAATGTGAGCTAATTTTGTATAGTCTATGTGGTCAGTTGATGTTTAGGCGTACGAATAGACCAGCTCAAGGTCAGCGTCTAGACAGTTAGGCCTGCAGGTGACAGACTGGCGGGAAAGTTGGCGCGGCTCGGCCGACCGTCGCCGGAGAGCGCGAGAGAGAGAGATAGACAGACAGACAGACGGACAGATAGACGGAGAGAGGCCGATAGAAGGACAGAGCGGCAAGGGGAAGAGTGTACGCCCAGACAGTAAGATAAGTTGTAGAAGAAGGAGTTGGTAGTAGGGAATAGAAGACGTTTTAGAGAACAGTGGAGTTAGATAATAATAGTTGCGTTGCTGTCGTAGAATTCAAGCGTTTGTCGTCGTTGATCCATTGTTGTGTTATTTGCGTTGTTATGAAGAAAGAAGAAAATACAAGAAAGAGAGCTGTGTTGTAATTGAACAAGTTAAGAACTTTAGAAACTTATACACTAGCTTTAGATACCGAAATACAGTGACTAGGTTAGGCGTAGGCTGCGCTACTGAACACACAAGAAAAAGGAAGAAAACTTTGAAGGTCAATTGGAGGTTGACACCCGTCATAATCGCCCATGGACAAAACAGCCCAGAAAAAAAATCAGTTCCCGACACAATAGCCCCGTCAAAATAGCCCCGTCAAAACAGCCCGTGTAAACAGTTCCGTGAAAATAGTTCAGTCATAGACGCCACCGACAACTCAGTTCCAGAGCTTCTATTTCAGATATATAAAAGCCTTCATCCAGCTTACATTTCTTAAGCGTTTTATCATCCATCCAGCTTCTATTTCAGACATATAAAATACCTTCAGCCAGCTTCGATTTCTCAAGCGTTTTATCATTCATCCAGCTTCTATTTCAGATACCGGTATATAAAATGCCTTCATCCAGCGTCCATTTCTTAAGCGGTTTATCATTCATCCAGCTTCTATTTCAGATCCATAAAAACATGAATCCAGCTTCTATTTCAGATATATAAAAGCCTTCATCCAGCTTCCATGTCTTAAGCGTTTTATCATTCATCCAGCTTCTATTTCAGACATATAAAATACCTTCAGCCAGCTTCGATTTCTCAAGCGTTTTATCATTCATCCAGCTTCTATTTCAGATATATAAAAGCCTTCATCCAGCTTACATTTCTTAAGCGTTTTTATCGTTCATCCAGCTTCTTTTTGTGACATAAAATACCTTGATCCGCATCGATTTCTCAAGCGTTTTATCGTTCATTCAGCTTCTATTTCAGACATATAAAATACTTTTATTCCGCTTCGAATTCTCAAGCGTTTTATCATCCATCCAGCTTCTGATTTTTTTCTTACAGGGCATTTCGAACCAAGCAAACTCTTTTGCTATATATAAGTAGGCTAACCGCCATAATAAGAATCCTTTGAAGTGCAATCAACGTCACAAAGAATAAAACATGATCAAAGGTATTTTATATCTTAAACCCTGGATGAGTGATAAAACGCCTAAGAAATGGAAGCGAGATGAAGGCTTTATAGATCTTAAATAGAAGCTGGATGAATGTTTTCTTAGATCTGAAATAGAGGCTGGATGAGTGATAAAACGCTCGAGAAATCGAGGCGGAATCAAGGTATTTTAGATCTCAAACAGAAGCTGGATGAATGATAAACGCTTAAGAAATGGAAGCTGGATGAAGATTTTTTATATCTGAAAGAGAAACTAGATGATTGATAAAACGCTTCAGAAATGGAAGCGGGATCAAGGTTTTTATATATAATATTATGAAATAGAAGCTGGATGAGTATGAAACACTTAAGAAATAGAAGCGGGATAAAGGTATTTATATCTTAAATAAAAGCTGGATGGATGAGAAACGCTTGAGAAATCGAAGCTGGATGAAGGTTTTATAAATCTTAAATAGAAGCTGGATTGACGAAAACGCTTAAATCCCACTTCTATTAATAGTTCTATTTATCAACGCGATCATTTCCGGAAGCCATCTGATACTTGACAAGCATTATTTTCATCAATTCGGCTTCCTTAAAAAGACGTTAATTTCGTCAGTCTTTTTTACGAAAATCGTGTCTTCTTCCGCGACTTTGTCGGTCCCCCGACAAAATAGCCCCGGTGTAAAGGTTTCAAATTACCCCTCCTAAACATTACCCCCCCCCCGTAAATTGAAACCGGTTTCAGATTACCCCCGGAAACTAGATTTGCATCAATCATCGCATTTATTGCACTAAAAAATCAGAAAAATCATCCCGCTTCTTGTTTTGGTCTGAAGATTTTCATTCGTCATCCCAATTCGTGGTTTGCTATCAATATTTTTATCCGAAAAAAATAATAGCCTCGAAGCCATTTTCTCCATGTAAACTTCAGCGGCAAATAGTATTTTAGTTAGCCTACAGATTAAAATATTGATTACAAAGCACGAAGTGGCAGTGTTTAATCTAGACGTCTCTGGGGGGGAAGTTCCCCCCCAGGATTGACATTTCCCCCCCAGAAAAATTTCACTAAATGATATTTTTTTAGTTACTGTTTTCATCATTGTTTTACATGAAGTGTTATAATATACCGTGATATTATTTACTATTACATGATTATAATGACACTATTTAACACCATAATATATGATACTATCATGTTGCAACGAGTATAACTTACTGTATATAGTATTAACACTATTTTTTCTACATGAAAACAGAGATGACATCCCCTCCAGAAAAATGCGTCAAAATGATAATAGTTTTTAGTTGCGTAATATTATATTCTATTATATGGTTATAGTAATTTTACTATTATAATATATAACACAATCCGGCTAAAATGAGTATAACTTACTGTTAACTTTTGTACAAATACTATTTTTGTACAACTGAATGGCTTCTCTCCGTTGCTATCCCTCAAATTTTAAACCGTCAAATTTCAAAATGTTTTGGTCCTATTATTTGAACACCTATTAAAACAACATCAATACTGTATTGTGGCTATCATATTTTGGTGCCAGCAGTTTATTAGTTCTTGGTTGATTTGTGTACCATATGATTTCGGAAAGTGTATCTTGGTCAGCAATTCAGGACCATATTGGGAAACAGGGATAAGCTGATTATAGTGCTTAAAAGTCAACTTAAATAATCACGTCTGCAGTTATTCATTAGAATAACCCAGCAACAACAGAACTGAGCTGCTGAACTCGATACATAAAGATATTTTATTGTAATTATAATATTATATAACATATATATATTGAAATCCTAAAAGACTTTTAATCAGTACTGAAATAATGGAGTTATTTTGCTAATCCTGAAAGGATACCATTTCAGTGTGGAAACTCCCACAAAACTATTTTTTAAAGTATTACGTATATTTATTCAAGTCTTTGGCCACTCTTATAAGCACTGATAAAGTACAGCTTTTTAAAGACGACACCTTAAAATGCTGCCATTGCAATGTTTAAGTTCAAAAAGTTTCTGATGGGACACTGAAAAAGTACAGCTATTTTGTTAAGATGACACCTTAAAATGCTGCCATTGCAATGTAGCAATTCAAAAAGTTTCTGATGGGACACTGAAAAGGTACAGCTACTTTTGTTAAAATGACACCTTAAAATGCAGCTCTTGCAATGTGGAAATTCAAAAAGTTTCTAATGGGTCACTGAAAAAGTACAGCTATTTTGCTAAGATGACACCTTAAAATGGCGCCATTGCAATGTGGAAATTCAAAAAGTTTCTGATGGGGCACTAAAAAAGTACAGCTATTTTTGTTAAAATGACACCTTAAAATGCTGCAATTGCAATGTGGAAATTCAAAAATTTTCTGATGGGGAGGGGGCACATCCCCTCCCCATACCCTTCCCCCTCCCAGTCTCGGCGCTATGCGCCTCACGAGCGTCCTTCGGACGCTCAATTGTCTTCCCCCCCAGAAACCTGAATTCCCCCCCCCAGACGAGGGGGACTAGATTAAACACTGACGAAGTGGGATGACGGATGAAAATCTTCAGACCAAGACAAGAAGCGGGATGAATTTTTTATATTTTTAGTGCAGTAAATGCGATGATTGATGCAATTTACAGTTTGCAGGGGGGTAATGTTTAGGAGGGGGTAATTTGAAACCTTTACACCGGGCTGTTCTGATGGGGCTGATTTGACGGGGCTATTTTGACCGGGCTATTATGACGGGGTGCCCACAAGTTCACATTTGCGGCTAACAGCGCAATTCTGAAAGTCGCCACTTCGAAAGTATTCCTTCAACGATGATCCTAAATTGTAAATTATGCATAGACTCTATGATGATAATAGCACTAAATGCATTAACACACAAAAAGAAATTACTGAAACGTGAGCGCATAATATGGGAACATCGTAAGAATATTTTCTAGGAATCTGCAGACATGTAGGCCTAGAGCATTATTATTATTCAGTATTCAAATCCGAATAATCGGTCCTAACAGTGGCGGATCCAGAACGTCTCGAAGGGGGGGCCAAAAAAAATTTGGGGCTGGGGTCGGAAAATTTTTCGTTGATATTTCGCTGAAAAATCTGATTAACTATTTTAGTCGTTATTGGCGGAAACCAGAGTTTAATTTAGCCACCACTTCTTGGGCGATCGAGGTTTCCGGAGGGGTAGATAATTGACCGTCTGAAGACAATCATGAGGCGCGCAGCGCCGAGAGTGGTAGGGGAGGGGTGTGGGGAGGGGATATGCCCCTCCCCACCAGAAACTTTTTGAATTTTCACATTGCAATGGTAGCATTTTAAGCTGTTATCTTAACAAAAATTTAATAGCTGTACTTTTCAGTGCTTATAAGAGTGCCATAAGGTCTCAATAAATATAGACTTTACTTAAAAACTTCTTTCCCGAAACTAGATGTTCTTTTTTAAGTAATCCGCCGGAAATCTTTATAAAGGGTGTTCAATTTTCCTTCCCAAAAAACTGATGACATTTTTTGATCATCGGTGCGAAATCTTAAAAAAGGTGTTTAATTTTTCGTCTAGAAAGAGTGATGACTTTTTAGTCTTCCGTGCGAAATTTAAAAAAAAAATGGTGTTCAATTTCGCATTGCAAAAAACTGATAACTTTTTGTAGTCATGCGTGGGAAGTCTTAAAAAAAGGTGTTTAATTTTTCGTCTAAAAAGAGTGATGACGTTTTAGTCTTCAGTGCGAAATTTTCAAAAAAGGTGTTTAATTTAGCATCCCAAAAAACTGATGACTTTTTTGTAGTCACCCGCGCTAAATCTTAAAAAGGTGTTTAATTTTTCGTCTAAATAGAGTGATGACTTTTTATTCTTCCGTGCGAAATTTTCAAAAAAAGGTGTTCAATTTAGCATCCCAAAAAACTGATGACTTTTGTAGTCATCCGTGCGAAATCTTAAAAAAGGTTTAATTTTTCGTCTAAAAAGAGTGATGACTTTTAATTCTTCCGTGCGAAATTTTCAAAAAAAGGTGTTCAATTTAGCATCCCAATAAACTGATAACTTTTTGTAGTCATGCGTGCGAAATCTTAAAAAAGGTGTTTAATTTTTCGTCTAAAAAGAGTGATGACTTTTAATTCTTCCGTGCGAAATTTTCAAAAAAGGTGTTTAATTTAGCATCCCAAAAAACTGATGACTTTTTTGTAGTCACCCGTGCTAAATGTTAAAGAAGGTGTTTAATTTTTCGTCTAAAAAAAGTGATGACGTTTTATTCTTCAGTGCGAAATTTTCAAAAAAGGTGTTCAATTTAGCATCCCAATAAACTGATGACTTTTGTAGTCATCCGTGTGAAATCTTAAAAAAAGGTGTTTAATTTTTCGTCTAAAAAGAGTGATGACCTTTTATTCTTCCGTGCGAAATTTTCAAAAAAGGTGTTCAATTTAGCATCCCAAAAAACTGATGACTTTTGTAGTCATCCGTGCGAAATCTTAAAAAAGGTTTAATTTTTCGTCTAAAAAGAGTGATGACTTTTAATTCTTCCGTGCGAAATTTTCAAAAAAAGGTGTTCAATTTAGCATCCCAATAAACTGATAACTTTTTGTAGTCATGCGTGCGAAATCTTAAAAAAGGTGTTTAATTTTTCGTCTAAAAAGAGTGATGACGTTTTAGTCTTTCGTGCGAAATTTTCAAAAAAGGTGTTTAATTTAGCATCCCAAAAAACTGATGACTTTTTTGTAGTCACCCGTGCTAAATGTTAAAGGAGATGTTTAATTTTTCGTCTAAAAAAAGTGATGACGTTTTATTCTTCCGTGCGAAATTTTCAAAAAAGGTGTTCAATTTAGCATCCCAATAAACTGATGACTTTTGTAGTCATCCGTGTGAAATCTTAAAAAAAGGTGTTTAATTTTTCGTCTAAAAAGAGTGATGACCTTTTATTCTTCCGTGCGAAATTTTCAAAAAAGGTGTTCAATTTAGCATCCCAAAAAACTGATGACTTTTTGTAGTCATGCGTGCGAAATCTAAAAAAGGTGTTCAATTTCGCTTCCTAAAAAAAGGAATTTTTAGTGAACCGTCCGAAATCTTCAAAAAGGTGTTCAATTTTCATTCTAAAAAACTGATGACTTTTTAAGACTAGAATAAAATACTTCCCACTACTGAATGAAATATAAAAAGATATAAATAAAAACAAGGAGTAAACATGTGTTATCATTCACCGCATTTTCTTGCACATATAGACTACACTAAAAACTTAACATGTTTCGCCCTTAAATTTTTTGGCATCTGCAAAAAATAAATTACATCCCAAACACTGTTGTTCGTGTTAACTTGATTTGTAATTAATAGTTAGTTGTACTTAGTTATAATTGTGTTTATTGCTGTTAATGTTTTTACAATTTACTACGAATATATACACGAATAACATATATTGCATGCCATAAATCATAGTTGGATACTGTTATAAGATTGTTTCATTTCGTTGCTTTATATTAAGACAATGCAATTGCGTGAGAGACTTAGATTAGATTTTAATTACATTTATATATATATATTATTTCTATTTTAGATTTTAATTACATTTATACATTAATTCTCCTGTGCATGACTGACACCCTGAATTTTTTTTGGGTCCAGCATGGATGGGGGGGCCACGTCCCATGGTGATTTGAAATGGGGGCCATGGCCGGATTGGCCCCCTGGATCCGCCCCTGTAATCGGATATAGACAGTCCGAATAAATAACGATAACAAAATGATTAATTACATTTCTCAGTTAGGCCTAAGTCTGATAAATGATAAATTGCTGCTGTAGATGAAAGGTAAGGACCCAATCACCAAAAAAAAATTGTTAAAAAGCTAAAAGTGATGCTGCAGCCAGCATATAATATAAACTACGCAAAAACGTGCACTGTCGGTCTAATAAATCAAATTCATTTCGACGATGGGAAATCTAGTGGAGCGGCCTGGAACCAAAATGTGAAGGAATTGTTTTTTTTGTGATACAAGCATGAAATTTGGTACATACTACGAAAATGTCATAAGAAAAATATTTGGCTATAGGGCCATCTCAGATTTGACCCCTGGCCCCAATGGCAGCCATTTTTCAAAATGGCCGACCAGTTTACAGATTTTAAATTAGCTCAGCTTCCAGTACGCCTAGAATCGTCATATTGGTGTCTAAACATACATAGTTAGGGGCGAGGATTCCAACAGAGCCATTTAAAATGTTCCCCGGGGCTTCAATGGCGGCCATTTTCCAAAATGGCCGACCAAAATGCGGAATTTTCAGTATCTCAGCCTCCAGTACGTCTAGAATCATCATCTTGGTGTCTAAACATACATAGTTAGGGGCGAGGATTCCAACAGAGCCATTGAAAATGTTCCCCGCGGCTTCAATGGCCGCCATTTTTCAAAATGGCCGACCAAAATGCGGAATTTTTAGTATCTCAGCTTCCAGTACGTCTAGAATCATCATCTTGGTGTCTAAACATACATAGTTAGGGGCGAGGATTCCAACAGAGCCATTGAAAAAAAATTTGGCACATACTACGAAAATGTCATAAGAAAAATATTTGGCTATAGGGCCATCTCAGATTTGACCCCTGGCCCCAATGGCAGCCATTTTTCAAAATGGCCGACCAGTTTACAGATTTTAAATTAGCTCAGCTTCCAGTACGCCTAGAATCGTCATATTGGTGTCTAAACATACATAGTTAGGGGCGAGGATTCCAACAGAGCCATTTAAAATGTTCCCCGGGGCTTCAATGGCCGCCATTTTTCAAAATGGCCGACCAAAATGCGGAATTTTCAGTATCTCAGGTTCCAGTACGTCTAGAATCATCATCTTGGTGTCTAAACATACATAGTTAAGGGCAAGCATTTCAATGGGATTAAATCTAAACGTTTCTGTCCAAAAGATTTGCAGCAAGGGACGTCAATAGTACGGCAAGGTAGAAATTTCCTGCTTAATTGAAAATCAGCTGTTATGGGCTGATGGTGCATCAAGTAGGCTATAAATATAGTTTACTTCAAGCTATTTATTGCATCATACTATTTCTGAAACTTCTCATTGTGTTCATGTTCATTTGGCAATAAAACACGTTTTTGGAATATATGCAATTCAAGATATTATTGATGTTCTCGTTAATGCATATTGTGACATATTTAATTCCACACTTTGCGAACCTTTATCTAGACAAAGTTCTGACCACAAAATTATACAACATCATCCACGTCATTCACGGTCGCATAAGCCTCTACAGAGACAGAGACCAGTACACTGTAGAGAAGCTTTCACACATTTGCACTGTCCCCTACATCCCTTCTCACATCCACATCTGAGCAGTTCGCGACAGGCACGAGACGCTTCTGGAAGTGTTGTCCACTTCACTTCCCAGCCACCTTCATTCGTTTGCTGCCATCCCCATTCCCCAGGACATGGTAGCTTAGGAGCAGCTATGAACATCTGTGCCCAAACGTGACCTGCTTGGTAGGCAGCTCTCTTTGTGTGTTCCACCAGAGCAGCTTGAGTTGGTGGAAGGCCATCCATGGGTCTGTTTTTCTGTGCGAATAGTTGCTTCCTCGCCTCATTCACCTTCTCCTCACCACTGGTACGGTCGTACAGAAGAACCACAAAGCGTTCAATTACATCGAGCTGATCATTAACAGAGCTAGGACTTGATGCCAAGGTGCAGAAGGCTGGGGTGACATTGCTGAATGTCTTCCAAATGTCCCAGACAGTCCTTTTTCCGCGGCCAGCAAAGGATGATACTGTGTCACATCCGCTGAATGCGTGTAGGAAGGGCAAGGCTACGCACTTCTCTGGACCGAAGGCACGTGCCATCTCATGGGCTGGTAGATATCTGAAGCTTTTGCCTGAGGCAAAACCAACCCACAGTTCTTCAATGATCAGCTGCTGAACTGCTGCTATGGCCAACACCAACACGTCAGAGTCGACTGTGCGTATCATCACTTTACGACAAGCAGCTGATCAGCTCGATGTAATTGAACGCTTTGTGGTTCTTCTGTACGACCGTGCCAGTGGTGAGGAGAAGGTGAAAGAATAATATCTTGAATTGCATATATTCCAAAAACGTGTTTTATTGCCAAATGAACATGAACACAATGAGAAGTTTCAGAAATAGTATGATGCAATAAATAGCTTGAAGTAAACTATATTTATAGCCTACTTGATGCACCATCAGCCCAAAACAGCTGATTTTCAATTAAACAGGAAATTTCTACCTTGCCGTACTATTGACGTCCCTTGATGCAAATCTTTTGGACAGAAACGTTTAGATTTAATCCCATTGAAATGCTTGCCCATAACTATGTATGTTTAGACGCCAAGATGATAATTCTAAGCGTACTGGACGTTGACATATTGAAAAATCCATATTTTGGTCGGCCATTTTGGAAAATGGCGGCCATGGAAGCCGCAGGGAGCATTTTCAATGGCTCTGTTGGAATCCTCGTCCCTAGCTATGTATGTTTAGACACCAAGATGATGATTCTAGACGTACTGGAACCTGAGATACTAAAAATTCCGCATTTTGGTCGGCCATTTTGGAAAATGGCCGCCATTGAAGCCTCGGGGAACATTTTCAATGGCTCTGTTGGAATCTTCGCCCCTAACTATGTATGTTTAGACACGAATATGACGATTCTAGGCGTACTGGAAGCTAAGCTAATTTAAGATCTGTAAACTGGTCGGCCATTTTGAAAAATGGCTGCCATTGGGGCCAGGGGTCAAATCTGAAATGGCCCTATAGCCAAATATTTTTCTTATGACATTCTCGTAGTATGTACCAATTTTTTTTTCAATGGCTCTGTTGGAATCCTTGCCCCTAACTATGTATGTTTAGACACCAAGATGATGATTCTAGACGTACTGGAGGCTGAGATACTGAAAATTCCGCATTTTAGTCGGCCATTTTGGAAAATGGCCGCCATTGAAGTCGCGGGGAACATTTTCAATGGCTCTGTTGGAATCCTCGCCCCTAACTATGTATGTTTAGACACCAAGATGATGATTCTAGACGTACTGGAGGCTGAGATACTGAAAATTCCGCATTTTGGTCGGCCATTTTGGAAAATGGCCGCCATTGAAGCCGCGCGGAACATTTTAAATGGCTCTGTTGGAATCCTCGCCCCTAACTATGTATGTTTAGACACCAATATGACGATTCTAGGCGTACTGGAAGCTGAGCTAATTTAAAATCTGTAAACTGGTCGGCCATTTTGAAAAATGGCTGCCATTGGGGCCAGGGGTCAAATCTGAGATGGCCCTATAGCCAAATATTTTTCTTATGACATTTTCGTAGTATGTACCAAATTTCATGCTTGTATCACAAAAAAAACAATTTTTCACCAGGCCGCTCTACTAATCAACCTGCAGGAGATGTTGAGACCGTATTCCTCCGTATTTTGAATCTGTAACAGAAAAAGTATTCTTAATCAGCATTTTTAGATAAATTCAAAGCATGAATAGCTGTGAGAACATAATGACAGAGTATTTTATTCAGACTAACAGTTTATCAATGATGAACGAAGCTCACACCACATTCAATCAAATTAAAAGGAGACAGTGATAGGCAACAAAAATGATTATTACCAGCTATGCATCTGATGCTCTGTAAGATGATGGAAACATGCAAATATAGGCTATAGATCTAAGCCTGTTCCGTGGGTTTATCCAACTTTATGGATTGCAATTTCGACTGGTGGATCATGATCTTGACTATGGATTTACCATGGTGACCGTAAATCGTTGTTTCGTCATAATAACGACATAATAAGTCAGGTTAGATTAGATAATGTCACATCAGATTATATTGGGGATTTGCTGAGATGCGTGTTATCGCAGTCTTAAATATCGTCCTTTTCATCCTGGGCTTGAACAGAAGCGCTGCCGAGTAGTATGTCTAACCATGAAGGGGTGCTATATTAATCTCTGTAATGAATGAATTATCGAATATGATAGATTAGGTTAAAAGCAGCAGAATATCGTAACTTACACAACCGCTGACTTTACATGCCTTCCTCAATGCCGTAGCATAGTATGGACCCAAAGCCACCAACGAAAAGACTTTGTTTCTCTTGTGCGTAGAATGACCTGAATGTAATTCGCATCTCAGTTTTCACGCAAGCCAATCTTTTACCATTTTTGTCAAGTACAACGATTCTCATGTTTGCTTGATCCGATATATAAACTTGATCTTTTTCATCAATAGCCACATGATGTGGGTTGTGCAATTGGTCTTCTCCATTTCCTTTTTCATTTCCAAACGACCACACAATCGTGCCATCCGTCTGTATTAAACAAACCCTATGCAATTTGCTTCCACCAGCTCCATGACTCACGATTATTGAGCCTGTTGACGTCCCAACAGCGTGGTAAGGCTCCATCATATGCTCTACTAGGTTGATTGTTTGAACATGGCGACTACTTGAATCAAAAACCTTTATTGTTGCAGGCCACTCTGGAATGAGGACATGACCATTACTCATAACGGATAGCTGAAATGGTTTGCTCACATTATGCATCCATAGATCAGCCTCCAACTTGTCGTCCAATCCGTGAACTCTCCAGATGCACTTATGAGTTCGATCTGGGATATAAAGGCAAAGAGGTTTCCAGGATAACTCAAGAGACATAGGGCTCTCCATCTCTTTTATGACGAAATCTTCTAGTCTGCCATAGGGATCAACGTCTTCAAAAATCATGACTGCATTATGGCCACTGCAGACAACATAAAGCTTGTCATTGTAGTTCACTATGCCGTGAGGTTGGAAGTAACCAACATTTATCGTATCTCGAAGCTTAAGAATGATCAAAGCTGAAACAGAAGCAGTTGCATACAGTTAAGGTAAAACAATTCACACCTTCACATGGATCGCCTATGAGTAGAGATCTTGAAGGGGCGCTATATAAATTTATGTGATTGATTGATTGATTGATCAATGGCCTACAAAGTTCAAGCGTCGGCTCCGTAAATTAGTCCGCTCAAATGTTATATTTAGGCAACGCATTTCTAGTTTGCTCTTTCTGCGCTTGAAGTTGCAGGCTTTGGTTTGTGTTCACACGTCAGTTTACACTTTACAGCGTAAGCTTAAATGGTTACTCCAATGTTGTTGCACATTATTATATACAAATTCTAATAAAATTATAATATTCTTGAGCTTCTATTGCAACGTGATAGCAATACACTGTAGGCCTATTCAATTGATGGTACGCCAAAACAAAGTCTAAGTCATGTCAATTTCAAGGGGTGGTCTCTGGAGACTAGAGGTCAGTCTGTGGATAAGGATGCTGGTATAAGTACGTCTTGAGTCGAGATTGAAAAGATAACGCAGACACAGGAGATGGCCAGCAACATAAAATGTGACCCTGTCAAGTCAATTTCATCAAATTCATCAGATCTTGTGAATGTGATTCAATTTATTTTTGCAATATTAGATGCACTAAGAGGATTTGATGCCAGAGTTAAAATTAGCGACGACAGTTGTAGCCTATAGAACCCAGTTTGAAAGTGGATATATAGCCTATATATTAAATATCATATAATGACACAGATATTGTGACCTGTAATTTTACGTAGACTCGTCGATTATGTCTGGGAGGATGTTGTATGACATGCATATTATACGGAATCTCAATAAGTCATTGAAACAATAAACCAGAGTTTCATTTTTGGTTTGTGTCCATTGCGGTAAATAGATAAATAAATCAAATATTCGTTTCTTTAAGAACTCTCTTTCCAAATATATATATTCTATTTTAAAATTCAACACGGAGTGTATCTACGCAAATGAGAATTCTAAGTCGACACTACTCTCAGGAGAGTCAGGAATGCCTCTTTACAGATATTATATTGAACCATCTCGGCTACTCTTACGGCTTATAATTCGCGACTGCTTGTAACAACATCCAACAGAGGAAACCACAAAATATACTTTATTGGTATATTTTTAAGTAACAGTAGGCCTAATCTCTTAGCCTATAACTTTCAGGTGAAATCCTTCCAAGTGGGCAGTTTAATAAAATATGCTACATAATTATGTGCTTCCATTTGTCGGATGTTGCTTTAGCCTACCTGATGAAGGTGATGCTGTACTTGAAGAAGGTTTAGCGAACCACGCTTTTCTAAAGAAATGGAAACAGATGTAATGTTTGGTGTAAGTCGTAAAGTCTAAATTCAGAGCAAATTACTTTTTATGAGCCAATGTATTCGCAAAAGAAAAAGAAGTACGTAAACGTCAAGCAGGTTACAATTCCAAGCCTCATTTATCTTAGCATGATTGACACGCTGGACTGTAATATAATTAGTCGTTTCGATAGCGCCGCTCACATTGTTAGTTCAGTAGCACTCCAAGAATGTAGCCTATGTGGTGAGTTGTTGTATTTTGCTATGCTTTGGATGTTGCGTTTCACATTGAACCTCAATAAGTCAACTTTATGCTAGGGTATAAAGCAGATACCTAAGCAGTGATCCATAATTATGTATTTTATTAAATTAATAAGATCAACAATTTGAAGAATAGTGGTTATGCAGAAACAGCATTGCAGCAGTAACTGTAAGAAATGTGAAGTCTACAAGAACAGATAACTATTTTGGATACTTCAAACTGGGTTATGTTTCATCAATTTTTATGCTGTCTTAATATAAACAGACTCACCTATCTTGACCCGCGAACCTCTCCAACAAACCAAGGGAATGCTTTCTCGGAAGAAGGACTATAAACATTAAACAATCAACACACGAAATTTGGTAAATTTCAATCCTCTTTACACATATAGAGGTCAACTATATAAATTTCTGAGCACATTTATTGGAAATATAATTCATTTTTTTAAGTGAACTAAATTTAAACCATCAAAAGATCACAAGTAGTCTTTATGAACATAAATTGAAGTACATTTTCTCTGTTGATTCATGGAGTCGAATCAGTCGATGCAACGCAGCATCGAAACCAGAAAAAACAGAAGAGTTTCAGTCAGGCATTGGCTACTTGAAATAAAGGCAGCTAGGAAGTTTAAATCTACTGTGAAAAAGTATACTAAGGGCGACCAATTCATCTCTCCAAAATAATATCAGAATACTTAGCTCTATGTTCAATTGTGACTAATTTTCCATTCCAAAGGTTATAATCATGCAAATGGAGTTGGCGATTTTTACAAGACCTCTCTATTAGACATCGTTCGCAGTCTGACTAAGCTTATTAAATTCATTGAAAATCAAAATTATCAGAAAATGATTATCAGCAAACGCTATTATTAGTTAAAGCTCTTAGTCTAAACGATGGCCTAATGTTTTCAGTCATACGGATGTCAATTGCAGTGGTGATTCAAGTGATTCCAATAGGAGCACTGCGCTTCTGAAAGGCTCTTGCTGCAAGAAGCGCTTTACAAATGGTCAGATACGAACCAAGGATTTCTATCGTTCATCATCAATACTTAGACCATTTAATTAGAGATTTCAACCAACTTTGCACTCGTTTCAGCAAATATTAAAGCCGTAAATAATGGTCGACAAGCTGCTTGACTATTTCTTGAATTGTTTATTTTCAAGTACGTGCACCTAAGTGCTTTATTGATACTACATTGATTACTATATACAGAAACGTTTACGAGCTACATCAAGAACTTACTCGCACTGGAATGATCAGTATTAGATCTCTCCTCTCCTGGTGTACTATGGTTCGTTGACCTATGAAATGCACAGTCACCATATATAATAGCATGCATAGGCCTAGGCCTATTTAAATAAGCAATTAAAAAACGTTTACGGTTTCTAACTATGAAAATGTTTCATTCAAATTTAGCCTATTTCCCCAATGACTATGCTCATCTAATATATAGACTTGTGCACTCAGTAACTTTGTCAGACAGCTTCTAAGCGGCCTAAAAAAGAATCCGGTTAAATCTTTGACATAGTACATCTAAAGCACTTGAACAGGAACCGATCAGACTGTGCAAAAATGCATTTGTCCAGGGAACATCGAACGTTAGCCGAAATACAGTAGACTATTCTTTAAGATTAAGGCAAATAACGTCGTTTATGTGATTTATGTTTCACCTTCTAAATGTCGAGCTCACTATTTAGTTTTCTCCGACCGATTTAATTAAATTCTCTGAGGTACTCTACGGTTCATACAGAACATGTCTAGCTGCAATTGATTTAACCATACATGTATACTCGAATATTGAAACCTACCGATTGATATGCTTAGTTACTATTACAACTGCCAGAGAGACTACTGCGCCAATTATGATAAGCGCGGCTAATCCAATTGCTGCCTTTGACTTTATGTCCAGAAAAGCCGAGTGATTCCTATCCTCATGGAAATGTTTATGAGCTGCAAATAATACATACCGTTCAATTATTTTGTATCAATATATTGTATTAGTAATCTGACATTTAGCCTATTAGGCACCGCTTCAAGAATACAGTTACTGTAGCCTAATCAGTAGCGCTGCCGATCACTATTGTTGAAAATTTTGTGGTCTGTATTATGTGTGTCTGTCTGGCTGTCTGGCTGTCTGTCTGTCTGTCTGCCTGTCTGTCGTAACCTGTGTAGACCTGCCCGGACTACGTAGACCTGCCTGTAGCAGGCGTAGACCTGCCTATGGTTACGTAGACCTGGCCTGTGGTTACGTAGACCTGGCCTGTGGTTACGTAGACCTGCCTGTGGTTACGTAGACCTGCCTGTGGTTACGTAGACCTGGCCTGTGGTTACGTAGACCTGGCCTGTGGTTACGTAGACCTGCCCGGTCTACCGTAGACCTGGCCTGTAGTAGGCGTGGCCTACGCGTGTGCTTGGCCTGTAGCAGGTGTAGACCTGCCCGGTCTACCGTAGACCTGGCCTGAAGTGAGCGTGGCCTGTAGCAGGTGTAGACCTGCCCGGTCTACCGTAGACCTGGCCTAAGGGGCGTGGCCTACGCGTGTGCTTGGCCTGTAGTTGGCGTGGCCTGTGGTTACGTAGACCCGCCTGGTCTACGTAGACCTGGCCTGAGTAGGCGTGGCATACGCGTGCAGAGGCAGTGTATATAAGGGGGCTTGCCTCACTGTTGAGATGGTCTGACTTTTCGGGGCTATAAGGCTGTTGAATTGTCTGGCTCGACTCGTGGTAAAACACGCTTCGAGTGATAACTGCTTGTGGAGCGGAGTAAGTCCTGAGGCGGCCTTGAGCTAAGCGTCGGTCTTGAGTGTTCAGGCTTCCCTCCACGTTACTGGGGTGCGGTCTCCGACAACCGCCACCTCCTGACGAGAACGTCCGCTGGGATCCGCTGCGACGACGGTTCTACTCCGGGCGTGCCACGACGGGTCTACTCCTAGCGCAGCCACGACGTTCTACTCCGGGCGCCGCCACGACGGTCTACTCCTAGCGCTGCCACGACGGGTCTACTCCTAGCGCTGCCACGACGTTCTACTCCGGGCGCTGCGACGACGGTTCTACTCCTATCGTGGCCACGACGGTTCTACTCCTAGCGCTGCCACGACGTTCTACTCCGGGCGCTGCGACGACGGTTCTACTCCTATCGTGGCCACGACGGTTCTACTCCTAGCGCTGCCACGATGTTCTACTCCGGGCGCTGCGACGACGGTTCTACTCCTATCGTGGCCACGACGGTACGACTACAGGCGTTATCGACCGAGTAAGCACGGAGGATCGGTTTCCTTTTACGCACAACGACGTCTAGGGTTCGACGCCTGATCGCTACACTGACGTTCTACAGGCGCTATAGACTCTGCTGCGATCTAAAAGGACGAACGGACGTTCTGCATTGACAATTGCTGCGAACAGTGGTGCATTAATCCGGACTGTGGCGCTATGGAAACTGCTCCGAACATTGCTCCGAACATTGGCGCTACCGAAGTTGACTGTGAAAACTGCATTGACATTTCTGTTCTTCAAATAAATGAGCTTAAGCCTAGTCGACTAGTCTTCAGTCAACAGCTGAAGCCGTACTCGGCGGACAAGACGACCATACCTTGACGACTAGGGCTGGTGTTCGGGTCCTGGTGTTTTTGCCCAGCCCTGGTCTGCTACAAACTGGCACCGTGAAGTGGGGTCTTGTTCAATTCGTTTCGACTTCATCGACTGGCAACAATGTGGAGCGCTACGACCGGTGAGTTTCCTCGTGCGGGGATGGACGGAAGTGTCTCTGGCCTCCCCATTGCTTCGTCACCAGGCGCCGGACGACGAAAGGACGTTTTGGTCGACCTCGAGGTCGAATCCAGCCGTTTTCTGGAGAGGATCGATTTTGACGATTCGCCGAAGAGGGAACGAAAAAGTATGCTGATCCCAGAGAAAGACGCGAGTGCTTTGGAGTCAAAGGTCTTGGAAAACGTCGGTCGATTGATCGGTGAAAAGAAGACTCCGATGAAGCCTGGAAAATTCGATGGAACTGGGTCTCTCGAATCGTTCTTGGCACAATTCGATGTGTGCGCGAGACACAACCGATGGACTGCAGCCGATAAAGCCGACTTCCTCCGCTGTTCGTTGGAGAAGGCAGCAACGCAGCTGTTGTGGGATTTCGGAGCCCGGACGGAAGTCACGTACGAACAGCTGGTCGAGAGACTACGTCAACGATACGGTGCGGAGGGTCAGGCCGAGACTTTCCGAGCGCAACTCTACTACCATCGGCAGAGGGCAGACGAGACCCTCGGTGATTTGCTGCATGACATCCGGAGACTCGTCGTTCTTGCCTACCAGGTGCCGTCCAACGAAACGACGGAGATTGTTGCGAAGGACGCCTTCCTCGAAGCGATCCGCGACCGGGAGTTGTCTCTCAAGGTGAGAGAACGCGAACCGAAAACCATCGACGAGACGTACCGAGCAGCCCTACGCCTCGCCGCGTATCAACAGACGTCGGAACTGGAATATCGTCAAAGACCAACCAATCGGGTGAGAGGGACTCAAGACTGCGACTCCGGAGGACAGCTGCAGTCTCAATTGGATGGCTGCAAGACATGGAATGAAGGATCTGCCAACAGCTGGACGAAATCCGAAGCTCGTATAGGACGAGTTTCAACGCTGAACCGACTGTCCCGCGAACGGTTCGATCGACCGTTACCTCTCCTCCTCCGCCTCAAGGGAACGCTACTGGGAACTCCGGCCGCGGAGTGACCTGCTTCAACTGCGGACGGGTGGGCCACGTTGCTCGCCGGTGCCGCCAGCGCGGACGGTTTCCCAACCGTTTCGACGACGCACGCATCTCGGACCCGCCAGCGTCCGAACAGAATGGAACAACCGTCACCAACCATACGACGAGAGACAGAGCTTCTGGTGTGACGAACAACGCGATCCACATACGCGCATCGATCAACGGACAGCAAAGAACATGCCTAGTGGACACTGGGTCGGAGGTAAGCCTGGTTTCCTCTGCTGATGTTGATGGTTTGCCGCTCTTACCTAGTAACCGCATTCTCTTGGCTGCTACTGGAACGCAGATTAGGGTTTTGGGTCGGATTGATGTTTCGATTGGTATTTCCCGAGGATTCTCCATTTATACTGGTTTTCTTGTATCTGACCAAATAGGTGAACCAATGCTTGGAATGGATTGGTTGAGACAGCATCGATGTCGGTTGGGTTTTGGACAGGGTGCACTTTTTATTGGTCGACGTCGCATTCCTCTGGTTAAGGGTAATGGCTCGCTTTGGTGTCGCAGGGTGATGGTTGCGGAAGAAATAACCATTCTTCCTCGTTCTCAGTGTGATGTACCATGAAAAATGCAGTATCGGGATTTGACCACCTCCGCACAGGCATGGATGACCGAGTCTAAAGAAATTCAGCCTGGGTTGCATTTAGCCAGAGTTGTGTTGGGTGATGATGCCGACAATGCTTGTATTCGGGTGGTGAATTTGAGTGAACAATCTGCCCTGTTGGCAGCTGATCAAATGTTGGGTGATTTGTACCCCGTAAAGGTTGAGGTAAAGGATGACAATGGAGAATACACGGGTACAACTGATGAAAACCCTTTGGTCGAAAATCTAATGGAGGAAATTTCAGATGAAGTTCCAGACGTTGTTAAGGAATGACTGAAGGAGTTACTGGACGGATACAAATGCATTTTTTCGACTACCGACCAGGACTTGGGAAGGACCATGATTTCTCAGGACCGGATTGATACAGGGGACTCTCGCCCGGTGAGGCAACCCTTTCGGAGGCAACCGCTTGCGTACCAGGCTGCTATTGACGCACAACTGAAGCAAATGATAGTGACTGGGATTGTAGAGCCTGCTGTGAGTGAATGGGCCGCGAATGTGGTCCTCGCTAAAAAGAAAGATGGGTCCTTGAGGTTTTGTATTGATTATCGCAAATTGAACAATTTGACACGGAAGGATTCTTATCCTCTTCCTAGGATTGATGCTTGTCTTGATGCTCTGTCGGGTGCCGGGTGGTTTAGCACTTTGGACCTACGAAGCGGGTATCATCAGGTCATGATGGACCAGGGTGATGCTGACAAAACGGCGTTTATTACAAGGCAAGGGACTTTTCGTTGGCGGGTGATGCCCTTCGGCTTATGTAACGCAACGGCCACCTTTCACCGGCTTATGGACATCGTTCTGTCTGGATTGAATTTTGAATTGTGCTTGGTGTACTTGGATGACATAATCATTTTCAGCAGTACTACGGACCAGCATTTGGACAGATTGGGTCAGGTGTTTCAGAGACTTAAGGATGCTAACCTTAAACTGAAACCTAGCAAGTGTCATCTGTTCAGGCGCACGGTATCTTTTCTTGGGCATATCGTAACCGCGGATGGGATCTCTGTTGATCCGGCTAAGGTGCAGGCGGTGACCGAGTGGCCTACACCTAGACACTTGAAAGAAGTTCGGGCGTTTGTAGGACTATGTTCCTACTATCGTAAATTCATTCGAGGTTTTTCTCTGGTTGCGGCACCTTTGTTTGCGCTAACAAGAAAGGACCAGCCGTTTCTATGGGAAGACGAATGCCAGGATGCCTTCGACCGTTTAAAGGAAGCATTGACTATGGCGCCTGCACTCAGCTTACCGATCAATGACGCTGCTTACACCTTGGACTGTGATGCCTCGGACGTCGGAATTGGTGGGGTACTCTCCCAGAATATCGACGGCGAAGAACGTGTGATTGCGTATGGTAGTCGGTTATTTTCAGCGGCGGAACGCAATTACTGTGTTACCAGGAAAGGGCTGTTGGCAGTGGTGCATTTTACCCAGGTCTTTTGGCAGTACCTGTTGGGTAGACGTTTTACGCTCAGAACGGATCACGCTGCGCTGCGACGGCTACAACACACTCCCGATCCGATTGGTCAACAAGGGCGCTGGCTGGAAAAACTAGCAGAGTTTGATTTTGAAATACTGCATAGACCAGGACGTAAGCATGGAAGCGCCGATGCTCTGTCGAGAAAGCCGTGCCGATAGTGCCACTGGGAAGAAGCTGCTATAACGGATCACTTTGTGCGAGAAGTGACCGAGGCTTCAGTGGAAAGTGTCAGTACGACGGACATTGTGAAATCACAGAAGGAAGACTCTGACTTAAGTTTCGTCAGAATTTGTCTGAGTGAAGGAATGCCGAATCTACAAGAAATTCTACAGGAGGAAGAGGCTGTGAAAGTCTACTGGCATCAACGGGACTCGCTGTACTTAAAGGATGACGTTATCTACCGTCGAACGCCGGACGAACTGGAGCAAATTCTGGTGCCGAAAAACCTTAAAGAGGACTACATGAGGTTGGCACATACTGGAGTGACTGGGAGACACTTGGGTGTCCGGCGAACCCGTTGGCAGGTTCGTAGACGGGCTTATTGGGTAAGCTGGTCCCGCGATGTGAAGAGGTTTTGTCAACATTGCGACGGCTGTTGCCGGTACAGACGGGGTGCGCTGCAAAGGCAAGGTCCTCTGCAGACTATGCCCTGTGGGGAACCGTGGGAGCGAGTAAGCATAGATGTTACAGGCCCACATCCGAGAAGCAGAAGGGGCAACATCTACATTTTAACTATGATGGACAACTTTTCGAAGTTTGTTGAAGTCGCCCCGATGGCAAACCTGGAGGCGATCACTGTCGCAAAAGCACTGGTGGAAACGATTATCGTTCGTTATGGGGCGCCGCTTTAGATTCTGACGGATAGAGGAAGGAACTTTGAGGGACATGTGTTCCAAGAAATGTGTCGGTTACTGGAGGTGGACAAAGTAAGGACGTCCAGCTATCGACCGCATTGCAACGGAATGATTGAAAGATTCCACCGTACGCTGAATTCGATGTTGGGAAAGGTGGTGAGTGAAAACCAGCGGGATTGGGACGAATGCCTCCCGTATGTAGTGGCTGTATATCGCGCCTCGATTCACAATGTGACGGGTTTCACGCCGAACTACCTCATCTTTGGACGGGAAAACAGAATGCCTTTGGATCTTGTCTATGGACCTCCCGAAGGAACCGAAGAAAGCGGACCCACGTACAAGACCTACGTGGCTGACCTGAAAGACTTGGAAAGGCCTGCAGCGTTGAACGGCAAAGCCTTAAGAAGAACGCAGAACGGAGCAAACACAGTTATGACCTGCGAGTCCGCCCTGCGAAATTCGAAGAAGGTGACAGGGTCTACTACATTAGCCCACGAAAGTTCGTAGGACGTAGCCCAAAGTTTCAACGCAACTTTACGGGTCCATACATGGTGGTGCGGGCGTGCGGTCCGGTCAACTTTCTCATCCAAAATACGCCAAAGGCTAAGCCCTTCGTGTCTCACGTCGACAAACTCCGCCACTGCTTTGGGAGGACGAAGGGACAATGGAACGAATTGCCCGCGAGGTCGACCGAAGGACAATACGGTGAGAAGGTGGACGCTGCCACAGCTTCTTTCAGCCGCCGGCCCCATCACCGCTGGAAAGGGAAACGTGCAAAGAAAGAATCTTCGGAAAAGCAACAGGATATAGTTAACGATGAAGCGACAGTCGTTACTGTCGATCGGCCAAGGACCGAGACTTTCGCATCGCGAGGAGACAGAACACACGAAAAAGAAACGTCGGAAAGAGACTCGCATGAAAGAGACTACGACAAAGCAGCGGCAGGTTTCGACCGTCCTCGTCGGACCGTTCGCCGGCCTGTTCGTTTCCAGTAGGCGGCGCACATGACTGCGCGCGTGCTTCTCCTCAATGACTGAAGCGATTTGGACAGGTTTTGCGATAGTGAACTTTTTGACCAAAAAAAAGCAAAGAAGAAAACATTCTATTGGACTCTTATGTTTGTGTAATTATTACATTGTAAATGATCGTTACGGCTACGACTAGTTGGGCCGTCTTTGATTGTGTGTTTTGTCTTGCCGTTTGTGTAATAAACTTCGTGTATAGATAACATTCGTCGAACATAATTTTTCAATGAACGCTGTGCAATGGCTTACGATTGAATTCGTTACGAACATTCTGTAGGCTACTTATACGAAGTGAGACGCTGTAAAGTTTTGCATTATGGACTGCACAGTAACATTGTATTTTTGTCGTGATGAACAATAGATAGATGTTATTTGGATCGACGAATGAACGTTGAAGTTTGTAAATTGTCAGACCTAATGTCATTCTGTATTAATTGTCTGAGAATCTTGAGTTAGGTTAAATGATTGTAAATTGTCTAAATGTCTTTTTGTATTAATTGCTTGCTTGAAAAAAAAACGCCGACAGAAAAACACTGACAGCTAAAAAAAAACGCTGACAGAAAAACACTGACAGCTAAAAAAAAAAACGCTGACAGAAAAACACTGACAGCTTTAAAAAAAAACGCTGACAGAAAACGCACTGACAGCCAGGAAATCGCTGAATTGCATAATTGTATAGTGGCGCTCGGCGAATTTTGTATCGCAATTTTGTATCGCCGCGTCTGTTCCTTTTCGACGCCCTAATTGGCGAGTTGCTTGTACCCTAGTGTTGTATTGCTCCAAGGGGGGCCTTGGACTGTTCCTGGGAGGGGCATGTTGAAAATTGTGTGGTCTGTATTATGTCTGTCTGTCTGTCTGTCTGCCTGTCTGTCGTAACCTGTGTAGACTTGCCCGGACTACGTAGACCTGCCTGTAGCAGGCGTAGACCTGCCTATGGTTACATTACATGCCTGTAGTTACATTAGATTGGCCGCCTCAGTGGACTCTTTCAAAACAAAGCTTAAAACTTATCTGTTTGCTAAGGCGTATCCCGCAGTTGGTCGTTTGTGAGGCGCCCTTGTAGCGGTATGGCCGCGTTACGGCGCCATATAAATTGTCGTTATTATTATTATTATTATTATTATTATTATTATTATTATTATTATTATTATTATTATTATTATTATTATTATTATTATTATTATGGTTACGTAGACCTTGTCTTCATGTCATTACGGATTTAAAAGCTTTACGACATAGAAGGGGGTTTAAGACAGTCTCTGATTTAGAGCGGTGCTTTCCTCCTCTTGTTTTACCCCATGCAGGCCTAATTTTTACCTTACACCTAAACACTGGTGTAAAATGATCGTCGATTTTAAGATTTCAGAAGAGACTGAATCACTCACATCTAGGCCTATATTCGACCAAATGAGGATGCACTTCACATTCAAATGGACCAAGATCGCAGTGTGCTGTGCACCGATATTGTCCATGGTTGAGATGTTCCAGATCCAAAGTTTCGGTACTAGATACGATTGCATCGTCGCTGTCCACCTTAGTCCATACATAATCGCAAAGTCCGTTGCTCTCCGCCACACAAATGACCGACGTTGGTGAGGTGTATTCTTCCTTCAGTGTAGTGTTGCTTGCAACTAGATTTTACATACCAAAAATTATACACATGCAACATAATTAACTTAGCAATAGCCTTTGTAGAGGCCTACCAATGTTTTTCAAACTCAGTTGTGATTGCAAATGGATATCAATTTTCGAAATGAAAGTAAGACATAGTTACCTGTAAGTTTATTCCAAATGTTCAACAGAAGTAAACTGGTCATCGAGTTTGGTTGGTACAGAGTCCGGTTATGCAACAGGGAAATAAAATAGAGCTTATTGTGAGATAGGCCTATAGTTAAAAATGGTTAGTAGACGTCAACATACATCCTGGTTCGTTGTATTGCATAATTATTAGCAGAAGTGATAAATGAAATGTAGATCGTACTAAACTCACAGTGTAGCTTCACTGAACCAGATTTCCAATTGTACTTTCCCGACGAGGCTTCACAGACAAAGACAGAGCCGTCCATTTTAAGATCTGCTTTCAACTTAACGCTGGAGTCTACACCATTTGAATGTTTTACCACTGAAGTGTCTGTATGACTGATGACGCGGCCATTAATCGTTATTTGTTTCCAATTCAGTTCAGGCGGAAGATTTCCAGTGTAATTGACACCACAAGTCAAAAGAAAGATGGCCGCTTCGTCGCCGCAGATGGTCAATTGATCAAGGCTTGTGTTCGATCGACCAACAGGAGCTGATCCTGAAACCGAATAACACAATCATGCTTTGAATACAGGGCCGTCTTATCCAGTAGGCACAGTAGGCACTGTGCCTAGGGCCTACGAACTTACCAGGGGCCTACGAAATCCTAAAAAAATATATTAAAAAATAAATGCAGTGATTGTTCAATGACCGGAAAAAGCAAACAGAAAACGAAAACTTGCAAATTTCATTTTAACGAGCTAACTTTTTAAAGCCTAGAGTTAGCTAATGAAACAGTAACATTGGCTAAGCTACATGTTAACTTTGGGGCTCTTTGCATTCGCGAAATCGCTTATAGGTTAATGTATTCAAATGTCATTTCTCGCATTAAGTCGTTTTCATTTGAAAGTAATGCAAGGGAGGATAATCGTGCCTGTCCCATCGTTGACCGAAGGTAATTTTTGATAATTTTCAGTTTCGAAAAAGAACGTTCACCTTCACAACTTGTTCCAAAAATAGAAAAATAAATTCGAAAAGAAATATTGACATTTGGAAAACTGGAGACCAGCTTGTCAGCCATTTGTGATCTAATCATTTCAGATACAAATTTATTGGTTTCTCCAATCCAGACTCGTGTTTCCTCTTATAACCAACCATCAGACATGTGTTTTTTTAGAAATTTGTATTAATAATTTAACAAATTAAAATTTAAAAAGCGATGGCGATTTTTCATTAGAACTTAGACCGAAACGCCGCTAACAGAAAGTCGAAAATCGGAAATATTGCATTTAGCGGATATTGAAAATAAATATTACAAAAAGTAGATTGAGATTTAAAATAAAAACTGAATGCGTTCACAAAACATGGTTCAGCATAATTTTAAGAAATAATGTAAATGTGTCACAATTTGAATTAATACAGAGTTGAGTTGGATAGACCCTAGGCCCTAGGGGCCTACGAATAGATTAATATGCAAAAGTGCCTAGGGCCTACGATGACCATAAGACGGCCCTGTTTGAATACATCTGGATATCCAACTCCAGTCAAGGAAATGGACGCAATATTTTATGTTGCTCAAAGCAAAACCGCGACATGATGATGCCAAAGAAATTTAGGCTCTACTTCATCTTCTTCACGCTTTTTGGGGTAGCCTATTTGATTCATTTATAAATGCAGACTATCGGTAAACTGCCGCAAAATAGTGGATTGTGATCGTTTGGAAAAGCACATTAGCACAAATAAAACAATAATCACATATTATATACATTGAGCTTGGTTAAAGTAATCATTATTGAAACTCAAATCTTAGATAAATGCCCACACTTTACATCAAAATACCCTGTCCTATTTAGCTGGGTGTTGGGTTTGGAGAGCTTGTGAGTACTATAGTCTTGAAGGGCGCTTTCAAATATTCTTAGTAATTCAATGATAGATCACATGCAATGATGCAATAGTAAAAAGTAGCTCATTGCAGATAAAAGGTGATGCTGAATTTTTGCATATTTAGGCTTAATTGATGTAGATCTACAATTCCATAATCCATAATAGTGGGATTTGTTTATCCCATTAGGGTCCCTTTTGTAATCAATTTGTAAGATGTGTAGGCCTATCGGTATATATACTTTTGGTAAAAAAATAAACTATTTGATTGATTGATTTAATTAATTCTGAGCTCATTTTGATTTATTAAAGTGCTTTACAGGATGTTAAAAGATTAGGCAGAGATGGAGTGCCCAAATGCTGGTATGGTAGATCACAGGTCACGAGAATGCGGTCCCTCGCTTCGCATCAGACAATTAATAGGGCCTATAAGACTCATAGGTTTCTCAGCCTTCTGTTAAGACTTCAACAACTAGCTTTCTGCCGCCTTTCACAAGGCAGCAGTGTGACGCGAAAGTAGGCCTACGCTACATTTACACGCGCCGTAACTCATTTTACGCAATGGTTCTACCATAGGCCGAGCTGCATGGTTTTAAAGGATCGCACCTGAGCGGAAGCCACTCTGTTGAGATAATAAGATTTAGGGGCCTATTTATACATTTTATATCAATAACATTGATATGTCTATTTATGTAGGCTACAATAATAGTAGGCCACATAGGGCGGTCGCTTTGAGCAAAAGTGAGTCCATCACGCTATCCACTATCGCAGATCAAGAGCTTTGAAAAGCTTTTGACGAGGGCGCCTAAAAGCTTTAAGCGCTTTTATTAGCAGGTAGGCTAGAGCAAACTAAAAACGGATGATATTAGTGTTCTGGCTATGATCAAAGTCTATCTGCCATAGCTACAAACCAGTAATCTATGGCTATGCAATAAGAAAATACTTTCGATTTTGTTGTTTGGGTTTGTGTAGAAAATTGTTTGCCGCAGGAACTAGAATCTCCATTTAATCATCCAGCAATGAGGGTTTAAACAAGCGTCAAATAGACTCGTACAATACTCGTCCAACGAAAAAGGATTTTCTGAATGTGCTCTGACCCTGGGGCAAAGGGAATCGAAGCTTGCTCCCAAGAAATACAGGTCACCGTTAAATTGTTAATGCTATCAATATGTCCCAAAGTTATGTAGGCCTAGGATACATATAAGACAGCACTGAGGCGACACAAGTAGAATAAACTCCCATGTAAATCTGCACCAGAACAGGATTTCACCACCCCATAATAGCTCGGAAAGTACAGGAATATTCAGCCTGACCTAATACGACTAGCTCGGCGTCCCGTTGTAGGCCTAGTCCATGCCCTGCCTTGTCTATGCATGTGTACGTTCCAGCATCTCCAGGTTGAGAAGATGATAGTGAAAGGTTGTATTCCCCTCGAGATTCATCCTTCAACACTTGGAATCTTGGCCAATAAGGCTTAACGTGTTTACCATGAAAGTAAACATCATTCGGGCGATCAGAACCGACTGGAGTGTGCAACCAGTGCAAGGGATATTGTAGGTCGGTTGAACAAGGAAAGACGATGGAACCTCCTGCGACAGCATTCTCGTTTGTCGGATATGTGAGTAGTGCCCCTGAAACTGTTTACATAAATAAGCTTAAATGACAGAAATAATTAGTAGCAGCTCGCATGTTACAAAAAAGACTGCATTATTGCGCAGGAATCTATAGTATACCAGAATTGTTGTAAAACAATATAGTGAATCCCGTGATAGGCCCCAATTGCGGCGTGAGGTGGGTCAAATGATCCAAATATTCCAAAAAATAAAGAGCCCTCTGACGAAGATATTTCTAATCTGTTTCTATCAGTACTTGTGGAACGCAACGGATTTGGTGTAAGATCATAAAAATGATCGATTTCTCAGTTCTATAAAGAAACTAAGTCTCCGATGTTTCTCTAAAATATTGTCTATGAGCAATTGAGTTATATAATTCACTCATTACAAATTTTAAATCAAGGTGGAACAGGGCTTATCATTGTCAACAGCTGCAAATACTTAATTATTAGTACTTACTTAATCGCTTAGTAAATACTTAATCGCTTAATTATGACTACTTCTGCTTCTACTGTAGCCTAACCCTTGTCCATTCTTTCGTTACCAGAAGACTTGACTACTGCTCTCTTTCCCTTTCTCTTTCTCTCCCTCCGTATCTTTGTCTCTCTGTCTGTTCGTCTCTGTCTCTCTGTCTGTCTGCTGTCTGTCTCTCTTTGTCCCTCCATCTGCCCGGCTGAACCACCTGGATCACGTCCTGGGCTCTGCAGCCGTCTTATTGGCCGCACACCCAAATTCGATCACATCTCAGCTCAGCTATATGCGTGAAGTTGTCCACTGTCTCCACTCAAGGCGCGAATCGAGCAGACCTATGGAACCGCTGCTCTAGTTTGACGCAGCCTATTAGACCATTAGGCTTCACTGCTGTCTTTCTTAGCCAGTTCTGTAGCCCAACTCTTAGTGCCAGACACTTGCGTTCTCTCCCATCGGCTGAACTGGGTATGCTCTCTGTCCCTTTTGCTCTCACCTCAATTGGTTAGAACCGTACCTTTTTGACGGGAATAACCTCGGCCTAGAATGGCCTTCACTTGACGTTCCTCTCCCATTCCACAACTCTTCCTCAGTCATTCCTGTCGCATCTTAAGACAGTTTTATTTGGCTGCTCTGGAGTTGCGAGCACATACGAGTAGTCACTTGAACAGGCGCTATACAAATTCTCACAATAAATAATTGCAATGGAATGGCACGGCGTTTGAACTATTCCTATTCTAAATTTACTTTACTTTGGTGACTAAAACGCATTTTGATGTTATAGTGCGCTAAACAAATTGTCACGATATATCAACATGCATGGCGATTGAAGTAGCCTAGGCTAGTTAGATAAAACTCACCAAGTCGAAAGGTTCTTTCGGATAGAAATAATATTGCGATGGCAAAGAATCGTAGACTTCCACATATAAGCTTCATTGTTACTCGTTCACGTCAACTCGTGTTGTGCATTTGAAATACTAAAGACCTGTCTCGTATAGGCAGAGTCGTTTATTATGCATGCAGCCCAAGACAGTCATGCATGGTTAGGACTAGATCGTGGGTTCAATGGCTTTTACCGTATAATGGTTTTGTCCGCATCGATAGGTTTACATAAATGAGGTTACAGCTCTAAGGGGAGCATTGGATCAGCGTTCTCGTCGCGCTCCCTGTCAACACTGGTCCGGTTTCCAGCCGCATCGGTATTGCGAATGATCCAACCAGCAGACCGAATTCTTGAGATGAATCCCGGTCACGCGCCATTACAGACAGATCATCCCACACCAAGCTGGTTGATGTTAGTTGGCACGCAATGCATACGCAAAAAAAACAGCTCTAAGGAGGGAGGGTCATCGCGGTAGAGCAAGAACATATTATTTATACGAGTCTATAAAACTGTTCATCAAACAGATAGGTTACAACTTGCGAGGTCGGGAGATTTTTTAAACTCAAGTAGGCATAGGCCTGTACGCGCCAGAGCCATATTTTGGTTAGGCCTACATGTACATGTATAGCCCAAGCACCTTTTACTTTTGTGTTTAAAGAAATAGGCCGCATCTTGTCAAGCTCAGTTGAACAACGAGATCATGCTCAGGTACGGTCCCTTCTTCTCTCAAGTGTCTTGCAAATTACGTCAACAGAAAGAGATTAGCCAGGATTTGCCACATACAATAATTATAAGCTTACAGCTTTCGTTATAAGAAAAATGCTGCTAGACATTTGTCACAGGCAACTGATTTCAATGTCATATTGTATATAGGGTGCTTTGTGTTGAAATCTAATTAAATCAGTCTATTTTATTGTGCTGCATGTGCTATAACCAGGGACGCATCTATAATGCCATGTCGAGCGTGGTAACGGCCCGATATTCCGAGGTCCACTATTCCGAATATCCGCTATATTTTGTTCTTTATCCTTGGTGGTTAGGTTTAGTGGGTTATGGTTAGGTTGGTGTTATGGTGGATTAGGGGTGGGTTAGGATTAGGTTTAGGGTTATGGTTATGGTTAAGGTTGGGGAGGGTTATGGTAATGGTTGGAGTGGGTTAGTGTTAGGCTTAGGGTTACGGTTGGGGTGGGTCAGGGTTAGGTTTGGGGTTATGGTTAGGGTTGGGGTGAGTTAGGGTTATAGTTAGGTTTAGGGTTAGGCTTAGGGTTAGGGTTCGGAATAGTGGACCTCGGAATAGTGGACCCAAACCGTCGAGCGTAGGGGCTTACGGTGTTATAAAAATATTTATATAGCGAACGGTGTTCGCGTTATGATATATACATGTACACCGTGGTTCAAAAAAAGTAAGCCAAATTGTTTTTTATATATCTCTAAGACCTGATGACATATGACGCTAATATTTTCCAAATATTTAGAGAATTGGACCAAGAATATGATTCCAAAATATCATGAGATAAAGTTGAACGGATAAAAAGATATGAATCTTTCAACTTCATATGCCGAAATTTCAGTTTACAATCAATTTTCTGTTATATTCAATAAAATGTAAGCCAAACTGTTTTTCATTATCTTTATGACCTGATAATTAATCATTCTAAAATTTTTCAGATATGTAGAGTATTGAACTAACAATATAATTCCAACAGTATGGTTTGATTATGTAATTAATTAAGATGCTCAAAATGTCCTACTCCTGCTTGCACGCAGGCCTGGATGCGCTGGCGCCATTGGGCAACATCATCGTCGATTACCCTCTGGTCCAGGCCATTCCACGCTTCCAACAAGCGTTGCTTCAGATCGTTTCTATCATGGATTGTTGTCTGGTAGACTCAGTCTTGCATCACGCTCCACACTTTATAGTCGACAGGATTCAAATCTGGGCTGTTCGGAGGCCATAGTGTGGGAGAAATGAAGTCTGGCGTCTCTCTTGTCAGCATTTCGATGATTTCCTTGGCTCTGTGGGCTGGGGCACTGTCCTGTTGAAAAAAGAAGCCTTCTGGGGCTAGATTTCTGATTACAGGTAGATGTTGTGACAGCAGAACGTCGCAATAATAGGTTCCATTAATTTTCACTCCAGAATCAATGAAGACTATATGGGATCGACCAAGCGCCGAAATCGCAACTGACACCACAACAGACTTGCTGAAAACTGATATTTCGGGAGATGAAGTTGAAATATCCATATCTTTCTATCCGTTCAAATTTATGACATGATATTCTGGAATCCTATTCTTGGTTTAATTCTCTAAATATTGGGGAAATTCTAGTATGATTGATTGATCATCAAACATTAGAGATGTAAGAAAAACAGTTTGGCTTACATTTTACTGAATATAACAGAAAATTGCTTGTAAACTGAAATTTCGGCATATGAAGTTGAAAGATTCATATCTTTTTATCCGTTCAACTTTATCTCATGAAATTTTGGAATCATATTCTTGGTCCACTTCTCTAAATATTTGGAAAATTTTAGCGTGATATGTTATCAGGCATTGGAGATATATGAAAAATAATTTGGCTTACTTTTTTTTAACCACGGTGTATAATACAGGCCTACACACTCTGTACGGTATAGACTTCTTGTGTAGATTTCATGACAATTTGAACGATTTTGTTTATCATTGTCAAGTTATTAATTCGTGCCTTCTTCCTCTGCGTGCAATAAGAGTTACTGTAAGTCCTATAATATTGCTCAGTTTAGTGTTGATGTGCATGGGACTATTCATGTTCTATGGTTTAGCAGTGATATTTATAACATCCTTCAAGAAGCCCACTCAAAGGGACTCTCGGCCCAACGGCGATGATAGGCTTTACGGAGCCTGCAAAAATACGTATGAGTCAGCCCTAGGTAGCAGGCGTATCTCCAACGTAATTGGCATAATTATTATGGTCTTAAAAGATCATTCACAGAGTTTGCATTTTACACAATGAAACATACTAACAGATTAAGATGAACCAACAACTTATAATAAACAATGTTGATTCGTTGAATATAGTACAAGTTGTATGCCCTTTGTTGTGATTCTGTCGGATGGGCCCACACTTTACTGAACAGCGTCGCCACATAGCCTATAGAATAAGTCCCGCAATATCAATTATATTACTTCAGATAAATTACTGCAGAATTGTGTTTAGGCTAATTGAACCGTTTCCCCAAGTACGGTTGTAACATTTGGTCATCTATAATAGCGATTGCGTAATTCAGTGCTGCTAAAAGTGACAACAATGTAACCAGTAGCCTATATATAGGCCTAATGTTCATATTGTTCAAAATCATCACATTATAATTATTGCAAGCTTAATATTGAGTACCATTAGCAGATGAACAAAACTTTAAATTTTCCAGGCAATACCGGGTAACACATCTAGTTCTTTGTAATTCGACTTTAAGACGTCTCCGGAACAGATAAGGTCAGAGGGCTAGAAGTCTACACCAAGGCGAAGAGACTGGAGAAGACAGATCCAAACTGATGGGACAACATGGTCAAAGGATTTGGAATGGGTGGCATAGTTGGATATGGGGGAACCTGAGACAAAAGGAATCGTCCTAAATCTGATTGTGCTGCAAGATTCCACACTTGTAGGTCTACAGCTGCAACATTCATATTTACAGGAATGAAAACGATTTTACATAAGATTTATTTTCTGCAGGCAATGATACATTGATAACACATCACTACATAGAAGGATAGGTAACAACTAGGGCCCATAGCGCGCACAATGTTTCAAGTTCGCATTTGTGGCTGAAAGCAGAAATCGGAATGTTGCCACTTTGGAACTATTTCTTCAAAGGTAGCCACGAAGAAGCCAAATAATTATCCAATTCAGACCGATAGTAGCACGTCGGGCGCGGTGGTATAGTGGCGGCGTCGTTGCCTTGCAGCCGGAAGGTTCGAGTTTCGAACCCACCTCAAGTCGCCGTGTAAGGACCTTGAGCAAGTCCTTCACTCGCAATTGCTCGGGCGCTTTGGCGTGAAACTCCGATGCAGTGTCCGCGCTGTAGTCTGGAGCGCCTCTGAGTAGGGATTAGATAAATGCTTATACAATCATAAATTACCAAAACGTTAATGCAAAAATGGGAACATCGTAAGAATTCTTTCTTGAATTCTGCAGGCATCTCACAATAATGTTCAGTACTCAAATCCTAATCATCGGGCATAGCATCGACTGTCCGAATGAATAACGATAACAAAGCAATTATTTATATTTCTCAATTAAGTCTGATAAATAATAAATAGCTGCTGTAGATAGAGGGCAAGGAAAGAATCACCGAAGAAGCGAAAATTGGTTAAAAAGTTACGCCACATAACATCATACGCAAAAGCTTACAAAGTAGGCTAATAAATAGTATTCGTATTCTACGGTAGAAATAAACCTGCAGAAAGTGTTTATGGTAAACCGTATTCCTCCGAATTTTGAATCTGTAACAGATAACGTAGTTTTAATCAGCCTTTAGAAATAAATTGAAAGCATGAAGAGCTGTAAGAACACAACGGCAAAGTGGTTTTCCCAGACTAACAGTTTATCAATCATAAACGAAGCTTACACCACATTCAATCAATTGAAAAAAGACAGTGATAGGCACTTTTTATATTGTTATCAGTTATGCATCTGATGCTCTGTAAGAAAAGCCTGTTCCGTTGGTTTATCCAACTTCATAGATTGTGATTTCGACCGGTAGTCTCCATTGGATCATGCTCTTGACTATGGATTTATCTGGTGACCGTAAATCGTTATAATTATAACGTCATAAAATTAGTTTGGTTAGATCGCATAAAGTCACATTAGATTACATCAGGGTTTGCCTATATGCAGGGCTTTTTTAACGTGCAGTTGCACACAAAAATTAATGTGCAGTTCTAAACGGATTTGTGCAGTTGTAGAAGCACTTCTGTTCAGTTAAAACTAGCAAAAAGTCATTGTCCTCCGATTGGAAGTAATTTACCATGGAGGATGGGAAAGAAAAGAAGGGGATGTGCGGTTCTAAAAATTCCTTTAAAACAGCCTTGCCTAGATGCGTGCTATCGCAACCTTAAATATCGTCCTTTCAGCCTGGGCTGGGACTGTAGCTCTGCCGAGTAGCATGCCTAGCCCTGAAAGGACGCTACAAAAATCTCTATAATGATTTAATTATTGAATATTAGATTAGGTTAAAAGCAGCATCGTAACTTACACAACCGCTGACTTTACGCGCCTTCCTCAATGCCGTAGCATAGTATGGATCCATAGCCAC
>CATKHU010000337.1:0-32974 GCA_949752735.1 Lumbricus terrestris
TTTCTCGGAACCCAGGACATCTCGCGAAAGCTTGCGTCAGCTGAAAAAACATCGAACGTGATCAATAATAATGTTGTTATTATTACCCAAAGGCTGACAAACAACAGTGTGTCCATAATAAGAACAAGGGTTTGGGAGATACTTGATGTCCACCTTTAGTTCAACTGGATTCAAAGTCTACTCAGTCTTTCAAAACATGTCACACGTAGATCCAAACATAGACCTACCTACTATTACATAGCCAACTTTTGTTAATTGGGGCCTACTACTCAAAATAGTAATTGGTATACTGATTGGAAAATATTCCTGCAGTTAGGAAAGAAAATTATTATTGTAATTATAATGATCATTATTATTTTTAAATTATTATTACAATTACGACTGCTGCTGCTGCTGCTGCTACTGCTACTACGCCGTGTACTGCAGACATTTTCAACGCACAGAAAGTCATGCAGAAAAGCATACACACTAAAAGCCATTCATCGATATACAAGGCAGTGAAACACGTTTGAGATGCAACTGAATAATTCAAGTTAGGCCTGTGATAATTATGATGGCATACTATTCAATGCATGCCTAAGCACATTGACAGTTTGAATTAGAAAATAGACAAACAGGTCTTTTAGGCAAAGAACTTCGAGATTCACTTTGGTTGATGCGCTAATTTTGAATCAAAACATCCAAACCTGATCTTTTATCTCTGTCGAAAGTGTGATATACTCTTGACTGCTGGAATTCGAAAGGTCCGGTGTAAATTCCATCTCCAGTTTAATGTCGAAATTCAGAACAACCGGTGGGGCCTTCTCTAAAACAACCGATAGTCATTAGGTTAAGTGTCATGTTTCAATAATAATACTAATTTATACTTATAATCGAAACCAGTGGCGTAGACAAGAGGGGTTTAGGGGTGAGGGGTAACCCCCATTTGCCTAAAAACAGTTTTTAAAAAGATTATTTATACACTTAAATAAGAAAAAAAACCAATATTATTGCTTGTAGAGACAATATTGTTTTTCTTACTTTATTGCCTATGTTAACTTTAGCCTATTCCCTTTTTATTTACTGTAATACTGTCGGGCTGGTGTCAGGAAGCGCATACTGCCAGGTCATAACCCCCCCACCCATCATAAATTTCTGGCTACGCTACTGATCGAAACTATATTATAAATAAACATTTGACGATAGATCACTTTAAGCACCGTTTACTCTGTCATCCTCCTACTGTCCTTGAAGATGATGATGATGGTGCTCTGCCCGAAGGCAGGTTCATTGGCTTTTACGCCCCTGGGGATGAGATGAGTGAGGTGGTAAACTGTCCTTACAGCTAGCATATTCAAGATGATGATCATGCTCATCACGCTCAACATCTTAATCATCATCATCATCGCCATCCACCGCAACAGATACGTTACAGAGAAGTTCCCGCTAAGAAGGCTATCATGTAAGTATGTATTCTGGATCTGAGTTCTGGTGAATTATTTCAACTGAATAATTGCACACTGTAACCGGCTGCGGTGTGTCAACCGGATTATTGAATAAAGGAAATCATTATTAATATATTTTATATTGTGCTCGTAATTAATTTAATCGTCATAATTATATCATAATCAATATCAATATCAATATTCATTCATTCATTCATTCATTCATTCCGAGCATTTATATAGCGGCCCTTCAAGAAACTACTTAGAGGCGCTCCCAGCCCAACCATGATATATCGTCGTCGTCGTCATCGTCGTCGTCATCATCATCGTCAACGTCGTCGTCATCATCATCCTCATCATCATCATCATCATCATCATCATCATCATCATCATCAATAGCGACACCCTACAATCAAGTTCACTCCGCCACGGAAACCACTGAAGACACCGTTACAATCGGCACCACATCCACCATAAACACCAACGCTACAACCACCACGGCCAACATAATTATCATAGTCGTACGTACCCAGCTCTGGCGCTTCAGTTCCAGGAACGGGTGCTAGTGTGGTTGTCGGCGCTGTAGATATATACCAGAAAAGTAAGACTTAATCGTTTTGCTTACAGGTAAGTTAATTCACTCATCGTTGCGCCATTAAGCAATGGATTCACTGGTGAAATCCTCGCTGACATATCAACTTTGCACGTCCTTAAAATTAATGTCACGTGGTTATTGGGATAACCTGTCAACCATCTGGACAGTGGCACTTGCACCAACATTCAAAAACGGTTCCTGCGGAACGTAATATTTAAATGGTGCAAAATTATGAATGTTATGAAATAATGAATGCTTGAATAGGGTATACGAGGAATGAAATGATCTCATCCATAAGCGAATGGCAGAAGGATGTCATTTTAGTTCAGCCTACACAAGGTAGCCTAAGATGCATGGCCGTAAAAGAAACTTACTTGAAAGGCATGACTATTATAGAACGCAGCTTCCTTTGGTTAGTAAATAATTATTAGAGAGATTTAAAGGTAGTAGGCTTTTTACTGGTACAGTCTGGATTGGACTAAGTGAAATAGCATGCATGTACGTTGTTTAAAATAGATATGGTCAAACATATAATGTGTAGGTTAGCCTATATAGTTGTTGACTTGACATAAAACGAGTGATAATGAGATAGAGCAAAACTTCACTGAAAATATTAGTTTCCTGGCAGATTAGAAGAGGAACAATAAAGTGCATAAAAAGCTAAACTCAAATTGCATCAAGGAAAATCGCATATAGACATAGGCTATGTGATACATAGGCCTATGCGCACACACAAAGCACACAATGCACGCAAAAACACACGCGGACACAAACATTCACGTAATATGTGTGAGTGCATCTGAGCGGACGCGTGAGCGATTGTCCGTAGGTCTATCTGTATTTTTGTGGTTGCGAAGGTTTTTGTCTGATAATAACAATTTTCGTTTATTCAACAATCCAGTTGACAGACCGCAACCGGATACAGTGTAGACTACAATTGTGCAGTTGAATCATTATTCACAAGAAATCGGATAATAGAAAACAGAAATCTTGACTACTAACAGAACAGGCGGCCTGCAATAATCTTAATATTTACTCACGCAATCACAATGCGGAACTTGCCTGGACGAGTTGTCGGCGTCGTCACTTTACTTGTCGAACTCACTGTGGATGATTTGGTGGTAGTCGATGACGAAGTCGTGGGTGAAAGTGATGACACACGGCTTGTCGCAGATGAAGTACTGGCAGCAGACGAAATAAAGGTTGAGGTAGGTTCAGAAGGTGAGGTTATGGAATCAGTCGCTATTGACATAGGTTCATTCGGTGTGGATGTAGCTTCATTCGGTGTTGATGCTGGTTCAATCAGTGTGGAAGTATGTTCGGTCGGAGTGGTATTAGATTTTGTCAATGTGGTAGTAGGTTCAGTTGGTGTATAAGTGAGTTCTGTCCGGGAAGTAGAAGTTTCAATCAGTGTTGATGCTGGCTCCATCAGAGTGGATGTCGGTTCAGTTGGTGTTGATGCAGGTTCAATCGGTGTGGATGTACTAACAGTCGGTGTGGATGTTGGTTCAGTCTGTGTGGATGTTGGTTCAGTCTGTGTCGATATAGGTTCATTCGGTGTCGATGTAGGTTCAATCGATGTGGAAGTTGGTTCAAACGGTGTGGATGTATGTTCAGTCGGTGTGGTTGTAGGTTCAATCGTTAAGGATGTTGGTTCAATCGTTGTGGATGTAGGTTCAGTCTGTGTGGATGTTGGTTTAATCGTTGTGGGTGTTGGTTCAATCTGTGTTGATGTAGGTCCCGTTGGTGTGGATGTCATTTCAATCAATGCTTGAGTCGGTGCGTATGTAAGTTCGGTCGATGTGGAAGTCGATTCAGTGGGGGTGGATATAGCTGTAGTTGGTGTGGATGTAGTTGCAGTCAATGTAGTCGTAGGCTTAGTCGGCGAGGATAGGCCTACAGCTTCGCTCTGAACGGTTATAGCATCAGTCAGCGAGGCTGTTGTTTCATTCGCTGAAGATGCAGTGGAAAAAGTTTCGTTCGGAATGGACGAAGTTTCAGTCCTTGTAGAGGTTGGCTCAGTAGTTGTGGATGTATGCCTAACTTCAGTCGATGGTTCAACCGGTGCGGATGTATGTGTCGATGTTTCTTCACTGGGTGTGGGTGAAGCTTCAGTCTGTGAGGATACAACTTCAATCGGCGTGGATGCAGATTCGATCGGTGGGGATGCAGATTCGATCGGTGTGGGTACTGGCTCAGGCGGTGTGGATACAAGTTCGTTCAGTGTTGAAGCAGGTTCAGTCGGTGTAATTGCAAATTCCGACGTTTCATATGTAATTATATCGGCTATCGATGCATCCACTGTCGCCGTTGATGACGATTCTGTCAGCGTGTACGATGGTACATATGGTATGGAAGTAAGCTCCATTCGCGTGGATACATATTCAGCCGGTGTGATTTCAGATGCAGACGATGTGGGTGCAGATTCAGTCCTTGTGATTTCAGATTCAGTCGGTGCGGATGCAGATTCAGTCGGTGAAGATGCAGAATCAGCCCGTGTAAGTTCAGATTCAGTCGGTGTGGGTGCAGATTCAGTCGGTGAAGATGCAGATTCAGCACGTGTGACTTCAGATTCAGTCGGTGTGGGTGCAGATTCAGTAGGTGAAGATGAAGATTCAGTCCGTGTGATTTCAGATTCAGTCGGTGAGGATGCATATTCAGCCCTTGTGATTTCAGATTCAGTAGGTGAAGATTCAGATTCAGTCTGTGTGATTTCAGATTCAGTCGGTGCGGATGCAGATTCAGTCGGTGAAGATGCAAAATCAGCCCGTGTAAGTTCAGATACAGCCCGTGTGATTTCAGATTCAGTCGGTGAAGATGAAGATTCAGTCCGTGTAATTTCAGATTCAGTCGGTGTGGATGCATATTCAGCTCTTGTGATTTCAGATTCAGTAGGTGAAGATTCAGATTCAGTCTGTGTGATTTCAGATTCAGTCGGTGCGGATGCAGATTCAGTCGGTGAAGATGCAAAATCAACCCGTGTAAGTTCAGATACAGTCCGTGTGATTTCAGATTCAGTCGGTGTGGATGAAGATTCAGTCCGTGTGATTTCAGATTCAGTCGGTGTGGGTGCAGAATCAGTCGGTGAAGATGCAGATTCAGTCCGCGTGCTTTCAGATTCAGTCGGTGCGGATGCAGATTCAGTCCTTGTGATTTCAGATTCGGTCGGCATGGATGCAGATTCAGTCGGTGAATATGCAATTTCAGTCGGGATGGATTCAAATTCTTTCGGTGTGAATGTTGATGCAGATTCAGTCAGTGTGGATGCAGATTCAGTCGGTTCGAATGCAGATTCAGTAGATAAGGATGCAATTTCAGTCGGTGTGAATTCAACTTCAGTCGAGATGTACTGAGATTCAGTCTGTGTCGATGCAACTTCACTCGGTCTGGATGCAGATTCAGTCGTTATGGATGCAACATCAGTCAGTATGAATGTAGACTCAGTCGGTGAGGATGCATCTACAGTCTGGATGGATTCATATTCAGTCGGTGGGGATGCATCTTCAGTCTGGATGGATTCATATTCAGTCGGTGGGGATGCATCTTCAGTCTGGATGGATTCATATTCAGTCGGTGTGGATGTGGATGCAGATTCATTCAGTATGGATGCAGTTTCAGTCGGTGTTGATGCCGATTCAGTCAGTGCGGATTCATATTCAGTAGGTGTGGATGCAACACCAGTCAGTGAGAATGCAGACTCAGTTTCTGGGGATGCATCTTCAGTAGGGGTGGATTCATATTCAGTCGGTGTTGATGCAATTTCAGTCTGGATGGATTCATATTCAGTCGGTGTGGATGCATCTTCAGTCTGAGTGGATTCATAATCAGTCGGTGTGGATGCAGGTTCGGTACGTGTAAATGCAGTTTCGGTCGACGTGGATGTACTTCCAGTAGTTATACATGTACATTCAGCTAATGTGGTCGTGTATTGAGTTGTCGTGAAGATAGAATGTGAAGGTGCGGATGTAGATTCAGTAGGTGTTGAAGTAGGTCCATAATTCGTTGATGTAGGATTGATAGGTGTGGATGTAGGTTCTGACGATGTGGGTGTTGATTCCAGGGGAATGGTTGTAGTTTCGTAAGATGTGAATGTAGAAGTCGTTGATGTAGTTTCTGCAAGTGTTGAAGGAGGTCCATAAAACGTTGATGCCAGACTAATTGGCGTGGAAGCAGATTCTGACGATGTGGATGTTGATTCAAAAAACTTCGGAAGTAGGTTCTGACGACGTGGATGTTGATTCGTGGTTGTAGGTTCGGTAGCTGTGAATGTAGCTGTGGGAAGTATAGGTATACATTTACATATCGTTGTGGCCGCTGAAGACACAGATTCAGTCTGTGTGGATGGAGATTCAGTAAGTGTGAATGCTACATCAGTCAGTGTGATTGCAGTTTCCGTTGGTGTGGATGCAGAATCATTCGGTGTTGATGCAACTTCAGTCAATGTGGACGCAACACCACACTGTAAATCCTCAGAACGCCTGACGCATCCGGCAGCACACTTGAAGCGTTCTATAAACTAACACGGGTGTACAGAAACATTCACACATGTGTTCAATATGTAAACGGTTGTGTTAAAGACGCGTTCAAGTTACAGACATCATAGGATTTGTGTGTAAGCTTATAGGAAGACTGTCACACAATAATGATGGCGCAATATAACGACCAAGCTCGACGAGTAGGCCTGCAGGCTACAGTCTACTGAAGTGTTGTATGGACACTTAATAAAAAACCAATAATAACATGTAAATGACATGAATAATTCCTTTTAATTTTAATTTCTGCAGCTTTGTAAAAGTACACTGGGCTATTATGCATGTAGTCGTGTTGCGGCTGCGTAGACTATTTTGAACACCGGCGTTCAATTTCAGTACGCGTCTCGCCACGATATTTCAACGCGCGCGTTCAGCTTTTGAACGCAATGCAAATATGACGTCATGGGTTGTATAATCTCGAATAGAATAGTCAATAATAAATTACATTGGTGACCGCTAATTTAGGTCAAAGTCTCTACCAAACGCACACGTTATATAATATATTATTTTACGAAACTGAGATTATGATAATGATCTTATGTTTTGGTTTGTTTAGAATATTTTCAACAATTTTCCATCAAAGCACGACCGAATGTTCATGAATATTAATGAGTATGTATGCTCGACCCACATTCGAATTTCGATGTGTTGGCGGTTGAATGTTTTGAATTATTATGATTATATTATTACTGCTTAGACGGTCTTATTTTCACCGAAATTGTGGAAAATGTAGGCCTATCGTTTAGCAGGTTCATTTTGTGTATTAAATTTCTGTAAACTATGCAGATATAATTTATGAGTATGTCTCCTATATCTGCATAGTTTTTTTAATACGCTATTCTCCCGTTGTTTCTTGTAATCATCGCAACTTCTGTCTCATTTTCACTGATATTTTCACTGCTAGGCTAATTAACGCATTTAGCAGTGGCCATGTAATAATTGTTTTCGAAGTGACTCTGGTTTTGGGGACCAATTTATGCTATACTTACATTTCATTTATTTTTTTCTACTGATTTTTCACTATTGTCATTCTTCTCACACTTTGTAATTCAGTAGCAACATAGAGGCCGATTTTAGTTGCATTTCAGTGGCAAAATTTTGGCATTGAATTTCAGGAAGTGAACAATATAATTATAATGATGATTAATTTAAATCTGGGCATGCCTTGGGTGTGTATGCCTAGTTATACAATGATTATGCATAAATGCTATTTTTTGCCAGAAATTTTTAGATTTTGTTGTTATGAAATGTATAGTATAAAAGTTATTTTTGAATATTGCCTGTCCTCAAAGGGTTGATACTTTTTATTGGTTTAATAATAATAAGGTCTTGTTGATTAACATTATTGTGGTTTTTGTTTGAGTTCAGGTTTATCATGTGTATTGAACATGCCAGAACAATCACAGTGGGTCTGTGGCCTTCAAGAGATGGATAATTGCTGCTGTTCTTGAGTACATTGCAAAAGTGATATTCAAAAGGAGGTAATTGCTGTTTTTTATGTTCTCATTTTAGTTGACATGCTTCTGAGAGAATTTGGGGAATTGTAGCTTTAATAATTCTCATATAATTAATTGTGTTTCTGGTTTCTTTACAAATTAGGAAATGTGATACTGAAATTATTAGAGTTCATTATTAAATGTTTGCTGTTAGGTTATATCGAAAAGTCTCTTTAAAGCACATGAAGTTCAATATCTCCATTTAGCCAAATGGCAAGCCTGGACCGGGTTTTGAGCTTTGCGGCATGCTTCATTGGCATTTGGTAGCAGCCTTGGTAAAGTGTGGTCACCAGGATGGGTCAGAGAGCTGGGCCTATGCTGGCTGACATAATTATCCAAGGACCTTGTCCCCTAAGCTCGATTCATGGAAAAGGGTTCTTGATTCCTTTACTTGTACCGCAACTATGGAGTTTGATTCTTTTGTGATTTATAAAGTCCAGTGGCTTGGAATGACTTTCCTTTTGAGCTATGGATACACCCTGGGTCTCTATCTGAAATCCTCCACATCAAACTTTAGACTGTTTTTGTGCACTTTGAAGTGATGAATGCTCCTGAGTAATTTTCTTCTAGGAGCTCTTTAAGTATTTAGCACTGAATGAATATAGTATAGTATATGGTTTCTTTTTGTGTATATATTGTGCTGGTCGAATGTTGCCCGTTGTGGAGTTCATGGAGCAGCAGACATCTTTCAGCCGGGATGGTAGGAAGGAGAAAGGCAGGCGTTTACAACTTCGTCTGTTATAGGTGTGCTAACATCAGATTCAGAAATGTTGCTGTATAGTTCAATTTTTATCACAATTTCAAATTGCTATTAATTTACATGAAATGCAAGGATCAATTCAATGTGCCATGGCTAAAATGAATAGTATATAACATTGAAATTACTTTTGAATGAAATCTCTTTTCAAATTTACAATTTTTATGGCAGTCTATAATTAGTTGAATAATCATTTCGTTTTAAAAGCAAAAATTGACAAATGAACTATACTAAAGTTGATATTTATTTTTGTAGCCAATCTCTCCTATAAAATTATATCTAATCTGTAACACATGAGTGACTGTATGCTGCCTTCTGCCTGTGTAGTATCGGTAATTTAGAATACTGTGCATTTTGTTTCAGAACAGTGTAGACTGCGCTGTGGTGCATTCTTTAGAAACAGCAGAAAATGACCGTTGAGTAGTTGACTTTTCATCGTGAGGGACACAGTGGTGGTTAAAGTGCCAAAGCCTGATAGTCTGAGTGCAACCCTGCAGATGCTTCTTTCATACTATGTTTTCGACCTGGAACATCCTAGAGTTTATGCTTATTTTTAAAGATAATTAATCTCTATAGTATATTAATCTCTCTGGCAATTGGTGAGTCTTATATGAAGGACACCAGCAAGCGGTGGAAATTTCTCGTTTAAAAAAACTGCGTGATGTTATGTACAGTTTACCGGAGTCATTATCTGACAATTAATCTTGTCTTTATCTGTGACACTATAGCACAAGCTAAAAACAACCATTTTGTCTGGATTTTCAGTGTGCCCAAGTTAAATGTGAAACTGTAATATAGCTTTGCAATAGTTAATTTCCAGTTAATGTAGGACATGTATAGTTCGATTTTCTGTTGGAATTGCATGTATGGTTTAACATTTTTCATCAGCATTTGAATTTAAATTTAAATATCGTTGAGACATGCTTTTGAGTCTTGCACACATATTATGTGATATTCGAAAGGAGGGAGGAGTCATGTAAATGTGTACTGGAATGTTTGTGATTATTGTCAGTGTCAATACCTTTGCAATATTTTTCTAGTTAATTTGGGACTTCACATTTTAGTTGTATTCCCTGTTGGAATTGCCTGTATGGCCTAATATTTTTGATTATCATTTGAATTTAACTTTTAATACCCCTTAAAACTTGCTTATGGGTCTTGCACATATGTACACTGTGTTGGGATAAATCCTAGCCCTTTTTGTAAATATTAAAATAAATAGCAACTTTTATCGATTTCTAAAATTCCAATTCCATTTTGATCGTGACATACTTAGTTAATACTTGGTCCAATTTAAAAGCTAAGGTCGTAGAGTATGACGTTATCATGAGTCATTTGCATCAAGCTTCGAAAGTTCAGGACAATATGCAAAAATTATCAAAATTTCCATACTATTCTAAAATATTATTTATTTATAGTTAATGTTGGCTTAATTTTAAATTTAAATGATATAGACTGCAATGTGTGTACATAGAGCCCACCTTCGGCATAAAGGAATAGGTGCTTGCTTGCTTGCTTGCTTGCTTGCTTGGTTCTGTCAAGTCCATCGCTCGACGTTTCTCAAAAGCATTTCAGGTCAATGTTGCTCTTGTCAATTTCATGTACGGAAGTTTTTTAAATGCCAATCTCGCAGAATATTTCTCTTACCATTATATGTGACTGTGGATATATATATAATCTGCAAATGAGCAAGGTCGATACAAAGTGGACAAGTGGTGAGGGGATGTCAAAAGCAGTTATAACTTTTTGCGACCATCACTGACGTATATGACCAATAATTGTACAGTTGCATTGATTCAATTATAAGTCTCATATTATTACTTTTATGTTATAGCTGTGATGATTATTACGTGCACCTGCAGTAAAGTTATAATATTTTATATATAATATTATATATATAACAATATTATATATGTAGTACTAATTATTGTCTGCTGTTGGTATTTTATTTAGATTTTTGCTGTTTCATTCTGTTACAAACTCCTTTTTTTCATGCACCTCTATAGACGCTCACATAGTATAATTTATTATATGCTTAATTTTACCATTTATTCCTTTTATACATTGCATAACGTGCAATTGATTTTTTAGAGTAATCAATTTGATTTGATAATTATGTTGGCTTAAATTTTGGACTTCATTGTAAAAAATGCTTTCATTATAATATTATTGTAAATATCATTTGTGTTATGATGTTATCTCTTTACTGAGAAAATTTGGGTTCAAAACAAGCATTGATAGGTTGTCAACACTATAGTGTCGATGAAGTGCACATTATTGTGTTCTGTTCATGAACACTGGTGTTCAGAGTAGGTTTTGAACGCCCCGACGCGTTCTGTAAGTGTTACAATTACGCGTTTATAATTTGCCCACGTAATGTGTTTAATAGTAGAACACCTATCAGGTGTTTAAAACCGTAGCACTAGTGTTCAAAGATATAATACTGGCGTTAACATTAGAAACGCTGGACGCGTTCTATTAGTGACGCATAGAGTGTTCAATAAGTTCATGCTAGCGTTAACATCAGAAACGCCTAACGCGTTCCATTAGCGACACGTAGGGTGTTCAAAATATAACACTAACGTTAACATTTGGAACGCCGGACGCGTTCTCTTAGACGCATAAGGTGTTCAGAAATGTAATGCTACCGTTAACATTGGAAACGTCGGACGCGTTCGCTTAAAGACACATAAGGTGTTCAAAAATGTAACGCTAACGTTAACATTTAATACGCCCGGACGCGTTCTGTAAGTGTTACAATTACGCGTTTAAAAATGTGTTCAGATTGTGAACGCCCGGCTTTAGAGTGCAGTCAGTGTGGGCGCAGAGTTAGTCGGTGTGGTTGCAACTTCTGTCGCTCCGGATGAAGACTCAGTCGGTGTGTATGCAACTTCAGTCGGGATGGATTCATATTCAGTCGGTGTAAATGCATCTTCAGTCTGGGTGGTTTCATTCTCAGTCGTTGTGGATGCAGGTTCGGTATGTGTAAATGCAGTTTCGGTCGACGTGGATGTACTTCCAGTAGTTATACATGTACATTCAGCTAATGTGGTCGTGTATTGAGTTGTCGTGAAGATAGAATGTGAAGGTGCGGATGTAGATTCAGTAGGTGTTGAAGTAGGTCCATAATTCGTTGATGTAGGATTGATAGGTGTGGAAGTAGGTTCTGACGATGTGGGTGTTGATTCAAGGGGAGTGGTTGTAGGTTCGTAAGATGTGAATTTAGAAGTCGTTGATGTAGTTTCTGCAAGTGTTGAAGTAGGCCTATGTCCATAAAACGTTGATGCCAGACTAATTGGCGTGGAAGCAGATTCTGACGATGTGGATGTTGATTCAAAAAACTTCGGAAGTAGGTTCTGACGACGTGGATGTTGATTCGTGGTTGTAGGTTCGGTAGCTGTGAATGTAGCTGTGGGAGGTAGAGGTATACATTTACATATCGTTGTGGCCGCTGAAGACACAGATTCAGTCTGTGTGGATGGAGATTCAGTAAGTGTGAATGCTACATCAGTCAGTGTGATTGCAGTTTCCGTTGGTGTGGATGCAGAATCATTCGGTGTTGATGCAACTTCAGTCAATGTGGACGCAACACCAGTCAGTGTGGGCGCAGATTTAGTCGGTGTGGTTGCAACTTCTGTCGCTTCGGATGCAGACTCAGTCGGTGTGTATGCAACTTCAGTCGGGATGGATTCAGATTCAATCGGGGTGGATGTAGACTCAATCATTGTTGATGTTGCTTCAGTGTGTGGGTATGCAGTTTCAATCGGTGCGGATGCAACGTCAGCCGTTGTAGATTCAGATTCAGTCGGTGCTGATGCAACGTCAGGCGTTGTGGTTTCAGATTCAGTCGGTGGAGAAGCAGATTCAGTCGGTGTGGATGCAACTTCAGTTGATGTGTATACAACTTCAGCCGTTACGGATTCCGATTCAGTCGGTGTTGATGCAATTTCAGTCTGGATGGATTCATATTCAGTCGTTGTGGATGCACCTTCAGTCTGGATGGATTCATTTTCAGTAGGTGTGGATGCAACACCAATCAGTGAGAATGCAGACTCAGTTTCTGGGGATGCATCTTCAGTAGGGGTGGATTCATATTCAGTCGGTGTTGATGCAATTTCAGTCTGGATGGATTCATATTCAGTCGGTGTAGATGCATCTTCAGTCTGGATGGATTCATATTCAGTCGGTGGGGATGCATCTTCAGTCTGGATGGATTCATATTCAGTCGGTGGGGATGCATCTTCAGTCTGGATGGATTCATATTCAGTTGGTGTGGATGTGGATGCAGATTCATTCAGTGTGGATGCAGTTTCAGTCGGTGTTGATGCCGATTCAGTCTGTGCGGATTCATATTCAGTGGTCGTGGATGCACCTTCAGTTTGGATGGATTCATATTCAGTAGGTGTGGATGCAACACCAGTCAGTGAGAATGCAGACTCAGTTTCTGGGGATGCATCTTCAGTAGGGGTGGATTCATATTCAGTCGGTGTTGATGCAATTTCAGTCTGGATGGATTCATATTCAGTCGGTGTGGATGCATCTTCAGTCTGGGTGGATTCATAATCAGTCGGTGTGGATGCAGGTTCGGTATGTGTAAATGCAGTTTCGGTCGACGTGGATGTACTTCCAGTAGTTATACATGTACATTCAGCTAATGTGGTCGTGTATTGAGTTGTCGTGAAGATAGAATGTGAAGGTGCGGATGTAGATTCAGTAGGTGTTGAAGTAGGTCCATAATTCGTTGATGTAGGATTGATAGGTGTGGAAGTAGGTTCTGACGATGTGGGTGTTGATTCAAGGGGAGTGGTTGTAGGTTCGTAAGATGTGAATTTAGAAGTCGTTGATGTAGTTTCTGCAAGTGTTGAAGTAGGCCTATGTCCATAAAACGTTGATGCCAGACTAATTGGCGTGGAAGCAGATTCTGACGATGTGGATGTTGATTCAAAAAACTTCGGAAGTAGGTTCTGACGACGTGGATGTTGATTCGTGGTTGTAGGTTCGGTAGCTGTGAATGTAGCTGTGGGAGGTAGAGGTATACATTTACATATCGTTGTGGCCGCTGAAGACACAGATTCAGTCTGTGTGGATGGAGATTCAGTAAGTGTGAATGCTACATCAGTCAGTGTGATTGCAGTTTCCGTTGGTGTGGATGCAGAATCATTCGGTGTTGATGCAACTTCAGTCAATGTGGACGCAACACCAGTCAGTGTGGGCGCAGATTTAGTCGGTGTGGTTGCAACTTCTGTCGCTTCGGATGCAGACTCAGTCGGTGTGTATGCAACTTCAGTCGGGATGGATTCAGATTCAATCGGGGTGGATGTAGACTCAATCATTGTTGATGTTGCTTCAGTGTGTGGGTATGCAGTTTCAATCGGTGCGGATGCAACGTCAGCCGTTGTAGATTCAGATTCAGTCGGTGCTGATGCAACGTCAGGCGTTGTGATTTCAGATTCAGTCGGTGGAGAAGCAGATTCAGTCGGTGTGGATGCAACTTCAGTTGATGTGTATACAACTTCAGCCGTTACGGATTCCGATTCAGTCGGTGTTGATGCAATTTCAGTCTGGATGGATTCATATTCAGTCGTTGTGGATGCACCTTCAGTCTGGATGGATTCATTTTCAGTAGGTGTGGATGCAACACCAATCAGTGAGAATGCAGACTCAGTTTCTGGGGATGCATCTTCAGTAGGGGTGGATTCATATTCAGTCGGTGTTGATGCAATTTCAGTCTGGATGGATTCATATTCAGTCGGTGTAGATGCATCTTCAGTCTGGATGGATTCATATTCAGTCGGTGGGGATGCATCTTCAGTCTGGATGGATTCATATTCAGTCGGTGGGGATGCATCTTCAGTCTGGATGGATTCATATTCAGTTGGTGTGGATGTGGATGCAGATTCATTCAGTGTGGATGCAGTTTCAGTCGGTGTTGATGCCGATTCAGTCTGTGCGGATTCATATTCAGTGGTCGTGGATGCACCTTCAGTTTGGATGGATTCATATTCAGTAGGTGTGGATGCAACACCAGTCAGTGAGAATGCAGACTCAGTTTCTGGGGATGCATCTTCAGTAGGGGTGGATTCATATTCAGTCGGTGTTGATGCAATTTCAGTCTGGATGGATTCATATTCAGTCGGTGTGGATGCATCTTCAGTCTGGGTGGATTCATAATCAGTCGGTGTGGATGCAGGTTCGGTATGTGTAAATGCAGTTTCGGTCGACGTGGATGTACTTCCAGTAGTTATACATGTACATTCAGCTAATGTGGTCGTGTATTGAGTTGTCGTGAAGATAGAATGTGAAGGTGCGGATGTAGATTCAGTAGGTGTTGAAGTAGGTCCATAATTCGTTGATGTAGGATTGATAGGTGTGGAAGTAGGTTCTGACGATGTGGGTGTTGATTCAAGGGGAGTGGTTGTAGGTTCGTAAGATGTGAATTTAGAAGTCGTTGATGTAGTTTCTGCAAGTGTTGAAGTAGGCCTATGTCCATAAAACGTTGATGCCAGACTAATTGGCGTGGAAGCAGATTCTGACGATGTGGATGTTGATTCAAAAAACTTCGGAAGTAGGTTCTGACGACGTGGATGTTGATTCGTGGTTGTAGGTTCGGTAGCTGTGAATGTAGCTGTGGGAGGTAGAGGTATACATTTACATATCGTTGTGGCCGCTGAAGACACAGATTCAGTCTGTGTGGATGGAGATTCAGTAAGTGTGAATGCTACATCAGTCAGTGTGATTGCAGTTTCCGTTGGTGTGGATGCAGAATCATTCGGTGTTGATGCAACTTCAGTCAATGTGGACGCAACACCAGTCAGTGTGGGCGCAGATTTAGTCGGTGTGGTTGCAACTTCTGTCGCTTCGGATGCAGACTCAGTCGGTGTGTATGCAACTTCAGTCGGGATGGATTCAGATTCAATCGGGGTGGATGTAGACTCAATCATTGTTGATGTTGCTTCAGTGTGTGGGTATGCAGTTTCAATCGGTGCGGATGCAACGTCAGCCGTTGTAGATTCAGATTCAGTCGGTGCTGATGCAACGTCAGGCGTTGTGATTTCAGATTCAGTCGGTGGAGAAGCAGATTCAGTCGGTGTGGATGCAACTTCAGTTGATGTGTATACAACTTCAGCCGTTACGGATTCCGATTCAGTCGGTGTTGATGCAATTTCAGTCTGGATGGATTCATATTCAGTCGTTGTGGATGCACCTTCAGTCTGGATGGATTCATTTTCAGTAGGTGTGGATGCAACACCAATCAGTGAGAATGCAGACTCAGTTTCTGGGGATGCATCTTCAGTAGGGGTGGATTCATATTCAGTCGGTGTTGATGCAATTTCAGTCTGGATGGATTCATATTCAGTCGGTGTAGATGCATCTTCAGTCTGGATGGATTCATATTCAGTCGGTGGGGATGCATCTTCAGTCTGGATGGATTCATATTCAGTCGGTGGGGATGCATCTTCAGTCTGGATGGATTCATATTCAGTTGGTGTGGATGTGGATGCAGATTCATTCAGTGTGGATGCAGTTTCAGTCGGTGTTGATGCCGATTCAGTCTGTGCGGATTCATATTCAGTGGTCGTGGATGCACCTTCAGTTTGGATGGATTCATATTCAGTAGGTGTGGATGCAACACCAGTCAGTGAGAATGCAGACTCAGTTTCTGGGGATGCATCTTCAGTAGGGGTGGATTCATATTCAGTCGGTGTTGATGCAATTTCAGTCTGGATGGATTCATATTCAGTCGGTGTGGATGCATCTTCAGTCTGGGTGGATTCATAATCAGTCGGTGTGGATGCAGGTTCGGTATGTGTAAATGCAGTTTCGGTCGACGTGGATGTACTTCCAGTAGTTATACATGTACATTCAGCTAACGTGGTCGTGTATTGAGTTGTCGTGAAGATAGAATGTGAAGGTGCGGATGTAGATTCAGTAGGTGTTGAAGTAGGTCCATAATTCGTTGATGTAGGATTGATAGGTGTGGATGTAGGTTCTGACGATGTGGGTGTTGATTCAAGGGGAGTGGTTGTAGTTTCGTAAGATGTGAATGTAGAAGTCGTTGATGTAGTTTCTGCAAGTGTTGAAGTATGTCCATAAAACGTTGATGCCAGACTAATTGGCGTGGAAGCAGATTCTGACGATGTGGATGTTGATTCAAAAAACTTCGGAAGTAGGTTCTGACGACGTGGATGTTGATTCGTGGTTGTAGGATCGGTAGCTGTGATTGTAGTTGTGTGAGGTATAGGTATACATTTACATATCGTTGTGGCCGCTGTGGACACAGATTCAGTCTTTGTTGATGCAGATTCAGTAAGTGTGGATGCTACATCAGTCAGTGTGGCCGCAGATTTAGTCGGCGTGGTTGCAACTTCAGTCGGGATGGATTCAGATTCAATCGGGGTGGATGTAGACTCAATCATTGTTGATGTTGCTTCAGTTTGTGGGTATGCAGTTTCAATCGGTGTGGATGCAACGTCAGCCGTTGTAGATTCATATTCAGTCGGTGTGGATGCATCTTCAGTCTGTGGGGATTCATATTCAGTCGGTGTGGATGCATCTTCGGTCTGTGTGGATTCATATTCAGTCGGTGTGGATGCATCTTCAGTCTGGATGGATTCATATTCAGTCGGTGTGGATGCATCTTCGGTCTGTGTGGATTCATATTCAGTCGGTGTGGATGCATCTTCAGTCTGGATGGATTCATATTCAGTCGGTGTGGATGCAATATCGGTCCGTGTAAATGCAGTTTCGGTCGATGTGGATGTACTTCCAGTAGTTATACATGTACATTCAGCTAACGTGGTCGTGTATTGAGTTGTCGTGAAGATAGAATGTGAAGGTGCGGATGTAGATTCAGTAGGTGTTGAAGTAGGTCCATAATTCGTTGATGTAGGATTGATAGGTGTGGATGTAGGTTCTGACGATGTGGGTGTTGATTCAAGGGGAGTGGTTGTAGTTTCGTAAGATGTGAATGTAGAAGTCGTTGATGTAGTTTCTGCAAGTGTTGAAGTATGTCCATAAAACGTTGATGCCAGACTAATTGGCGTGGAAGCAGATTCTGACGATGTGGATGTTGATTCAAAAAACTTCGGAAGTAGGTTCTGACGACGTGGATGTTGATTCGTGGTTGTAGGATCGGTAGCTGTGATTGTAGTTGTGTGAGGTATAGGTATACATTTACATATCGTTGTGGCCGCTGTGGACACAGATTCAGTCTTTGTTGATGCAGATTCAGTAAGTGTGGATGCTACATCAGTCAGTGTGGCCGCAGATTTAGTCGGCGTGGTTGCAACTTCAGTCGGGATGGATTCAGATTCAATCGGGGTGGATGTAGACTCAATCATTGTTGATGTTGCTTCAGTTTGTGGGTATGCAGTTTCAATCGGTGTGGATGCAACGTCAGCCGTTGTAGATTCATATTCAGTCGGTGTGGATGCATCTTCAGTCTGTGGGGATTCATATTCAGTCGGTGTGGATGCATCTTCGGTCTGTGTGGATTCATATTCAGTCGGTGTGGATGCATCTTCAGTCTGGATGGATTCATATTCAGTCGGTGTGGATGCATCTTCGGTCTGTGTGGATTCATATTCAGTCGGTGTGGATGCATCTTCAGTCTGGATGGATTCATATTCAGTCGGTGTGGATGCAATATCGGTCCGTGTAAATGCAGTTTCGGTCGATGTGGATGTACTTCCAGTAGTTATACATGTACATTCAGCTAATGTGGTCGTGTATTGAGTTGTCGTGAAGATAGAATGTGAAGGTGCGGATGTAGATTCAGTAGGTGTTGAAGTAGGTCCATAATTCGTTGATGTAGGATTGATAGGTGTGGATGTAGGTTCTGACGATGTGGGTGTTGATTCCAGGGGAATGGTTGTAGGTTCGTAAGATGTGAATGTAGAAGTCGTTGATGTAGTTTCTGCAAGTGTTGAAGGAGGTCCATAAAACGTTGATGCCAGACTAATTGGCGTGGAAGCAGATTCTGACGATGTGGATGTTGATTCAAAAAACTTCGGAAGTAGGTTCTGACGACGTGGATGTTGATTCGTGGTTGTAGGTTCGGTAGCTGTGATTGTAGTTGTGTGAGGTATAGGTATACATTTACATATCGTTGTGGCCGCTGTGGACACAGATTCAGTCTTCGTTGATGCAGATTCAGTCGATGTGTATGCAACTTCAGTCGGGATGGATTCAGATTCAATCGGGGTGGATGTAGACTCAATCATTGTTGATGTTGCTTCAGTGTGTGGGTATGCAGTTTCAATCGGTGCGGATGCAACGTCAGCCGTTGTAGATTCAGATTCAGTCGGTGCTGATGCAACGTCAGGCGTTGTGGTTTCAGATTCAGTCGGTGGAGAAGCAGATTCAGTCGGTGTGGATGCAACTTCAGTTGATGTGTATACAACTTCAGCCGTTACGGATTCCGATTCAGTCGGTGTTGATGCAATTTCAGTCTGGATGGATTCATATTCAGTCGTTGTGGATGCACCTTCAGTCTGGATGGATTCATTTTCAGTAGGTGTGGATGCAACACCAATCAGTGAGAATGCAGACTCAGTTTCTGGGGATGCATCTTCAGTAGGGGTGGATTCATATTCAGTCGGTGTTGATGCAATTTCAGTCTGGATGGATTCATATTCAGTCGGTGTAGATGCATCTTCAGTCTGTGTGGATTCATATTCAGTCGGTGTGGATGCAGGTTCGGTATGTGTAAATGCAGTTTCGGTCGACGTGGATGTACTTCCAGTAGTTATACATGTACATTCAGCTAATGTGGTCGTGTATTGAGTTGTCGTGAAGATAGAATGTGAAGATGCGGATGTAGATTCAGTAGGTGTTGAAGTAGGTCCATAATTCGTTGATGTAGGATTGATAGGTGTGGATGTAGGTTCTGACGATGTGGGTGTTGATTCCAGGGGAATGGTTGTAGTTTCGTAAGATGTGAATTTAGAAGTCGTTGATGTAGTTTCTGCAAGTGTTGAAGGAGGTCCATAAAACGTTGATGCCAGACTAATTGGCGTGGAAGCAGATTCTGACGATGTGGATGTTGATTCAAAAAACTTCGGAAGTAGGTTCTGACGACGTGGATGTTGATTCGTGGTTGTAGGTTCGGTAGCTGTGAATGTAGCTGTGGGAGGTATAGGTATACATTTACATATCGTTGTGGCCGCTGTAGACACAGATTCAGTCTGTGTGGATGGAGATTCAGTAAGTGTGAATGCTACATCAGTCAGTGTGATTGCAGTTTCCGTTGGTGTGGATGCATAATCATTCGGTGTTGATGCAACTTCAGTCAATGTGGACGAAGATTTTGTCGGTGTGGTTGCAACTTCTGTCGCTTCGGATGCAGACTCAGTCGGTGTGTATGCAGATTCAGTTGGTTTTGATGCCGGTTCAGTCGGGGTGGATTCATATTCAGTCGGTGTGGATGCATCTTCAGTCTGGATGGATTCATATTCAGTCGGTGTGGATGCCGATTCAGTCGGTGTGGATTCATATTCAGTCGGTGGGGATGCATCTTCAGTCTGGATGGATTCATATTCAGTCGGTGGGGATGCATCTTCAGTCTGGATGGATTCATATTCAGTCGGTGTGGATGTGGATGCAGATTCATTCAGTGTGGATGCAGTTTCAGTCGGTGTTGATGCCGATTCAGTCTGTGCGGATTCATATTCAGTCGTCGTGGATGCAACACCAGTCAGTGAGAATGCAGACTCAGTTTCTGGGGATGCATCTTCAGTAGGGGTGGATTCATATTCAGTCGGTGTTGATGCAATTTCAGTCTGGATGGATTCATATTCAGTCGGTGTGGATGCATCTTCAGTCTGGGTGGATTCATAATCAGTCGGTGTGGATGCAGGTTCGGTACGTGTAAATGCAGTTTCGGTCGACGTGGATGTACTTCCAGTAGTTATACATGTACATTCAGCTAACGTGGTCGTGTATTGAGTTGTCGTGAAGATAGAATGTGAAGGTGCGGATGTAGATTCAGTAGGTGTTGAAGTAGGTCCATAATTCGTTGATGTAGGATTGATAGGTGTGGATGTAGGTTCTGACGATGTGGGTGTTGATTCAAGGAGAGTGGTTGTAGTTTCGTAAGATGTGAATGTAGAAGTCGTTGATGTAGTTTCTGCAAGTGTTGAAGGAGGTCCATAAAACGTTGATGCCAGACTAATTGGCGTGGAAGCAGATTCTGACGATGTGGATGTTGATTCAAAAAACTTCGGAAGTAGGTTCTGACGACGTGGATGTTGATTCGTGGTTGTAGGTTCGGTAGCTGTGATTGTAGCTGTGGGAAGTATAGGTATACATTTACATATCGTTGTGGCCGCTGAAGACACAGATTCCATCTGTGTGGATGGAGATTCAGTAAGTGTGATTGCTACATCAGTCAGTGTGATTGCAGTTTCCGTTGGTGTGGATGCAGAATCATTCGGTGTTGATGCAACTTCAGTCAATGTGGACGCAACACCAGTCAGTGTGGGCGCAGAGTTAGTCGGTGTGGTTGCAACTTCTGTCGCTCCGGATGAAGACTCAGTCGGTGTGTATGCAACTTCAGTCGGGATGGATTCATATTCAGTCGGTGTAGATGCATCTTCAGTCTGGGTGGTTTCATATTCAGTCGGTGTGGATGCAGGTTCGGTATGTGTAAATGCAGTTTCGGTCGACGTGGATGTACTTCCAGTAGTTATACATGTACATTCAGCTAATGTGGTCGTGTATTGAGTTGTCGTGAAGATAGTATGTGAAGATGCGGATGTAGATTCAGTAGGTGTTGAAGTAGGTCCATAATTCGTTGATGTAGGATTGATAGGTGTGGATGTAGGTTCTGACGATGTGGGTGTTGATTCAAGGGAAGTGGTTGTAGTTTCGTAAGATGTGAATGTAGAAGTCGTTGATGTAGTTTCTGCAAGTGTTGAAGGAGGTCCATAAAACGTTGATGCCAGACTAATTGGCGTGGAAGCAGATTCTGACGATGTGGATGTTGATTCAAAAAACTTCGGAAGTAGGTTCTGACGACGTGGATGTTGATTCGTGGTTGTAGGTTCGGTAGCTGTGATTGTAGTTGTGTGAGGTATAGGTATACATTTACATATCGTTGTGGCCGCTGTGGACACAGATTCAGTCTTCGTTGATGCAGATTCAGTCGATGTGTATGCAACTTCAGTCGGGATGGATTCAGATTCAATCGGGGTGGATGTAGACTCAATCATTGTTGATGTTGCTTCAGTGTGTGGGTATGCAGTTTCAATCGGTGCGGATGCAACGTCAGCCGTTGTAGATTCAGATTCAGTCGGTGCTGATGCAACGTCAGGCGTTGTGGTTTCAGATTCAGTCGGTGGAGAAGCAGATTCAGTCGGTGTGGATGCAACTTCAGTTGATGTGTATACAACTTCAGCCGTTACGGATTCCGATTCAGTCAGTGTTGATGCAATTTCAGTCTGGATGGATTCATATTCAGTCGTTGTGGATGCACCTTCAGTCTGGATGGATTCATTTTCAGTAGGTGTGGATGCAACACCAATCAGTGAGAATGCAGACTCAGTTTCTGGGGATGCATCTTCAGTCGGGGTGGATTCATATTCAGTCGGTGGGGATGCATCTTCAGTCTGGATGGATTCATATTCAGTCGGTGGGGATGCATCTTCAGTCTGGATGGATTCATATTCAGTCGGTGTGGATGTGGATGCAGATTCATTCAGTGTGGATGCAGTTTCAGTCGGTGTTGATGCCGATTCAGTCTGTGCGGATTCATATTCAGTCGTCGTGGATGCAACACCAGTCAGTGAGAATGCAGACTCAGTTTCTGGGGATGCATCTTCAGTAGGGGTGGATTCATATTCAGTCGGTGTTGATGCAATTTCAGTCTGGATGGATTCATATTCAGTCGGTGTGGATGCATCTTCAGTCTGGGTGGATTCATAATCAGTCGGTGTGGATGCAGGTTCGGTACGTGTAAATGCAGTTTCGGTCGACGTGGATGTACTTCCAGTAGTTATACATGTACATTCAGCTAATGTGGTCGTGTATTGAGTTGTCGTGAAGATAGAATGTGAAGGTGCGGATGTAGATTCAGTAGGTGTTGAAGTAGGTCCATAATTCGTTGATGTAGGATTGATAGGTGTGGATGTAGGTTCTGACGATGTGGGTGTTGATTCCAGGGGAATGGTTGTAGTTTCGTAAGATGTGAATGTAGAAGTCGTTGATGTAGTTTCTGCAAGTGTTGAAGGAGGTCCATAAAACGTTGATGCCAGACTAATTGGCGTGGAAGCAGATTCTGACGATGTGGATGTTGATTCAAAAAACTTCGGAAGTAGGTTCTGACGACGTGGATGTTGATTCGTGGTTGTAGGTTCGGTAGCTGTGATTGTAGTTGTGTGAGGTATAGGTATACATTTACATATCGTTGTGGCCGCTGTGGACACAGATTCAGTCTTCGTTGATGCAGATTCAGTCGATGTGTATGCAACTTCAGTTGGGATGGATTCAGATTCAATCGGGGTGGATGTAGACTCAATCATTGTTGATGTTGCTTCAGTGTGTGGGTATGCAGTTTCAATCGGTGCGGATGCAACGTCAGCCGTTGTAGATTCAGATTCAGTCGGTGCTGATGCAACGTCAGGCGTTGTGGTTTCAGATTCAGTCGGTGGAGAAGCAGATTCAGTCGGTGTGGATGCAACTTCAGTTGATGTGTATACAACTTCAGCCTTTACGGATTCCGATTCAGTCGGTGTTGATGCAATTTCAGTCTGGATGGATTCATATTCAGTCGTTGTGGATGCACCTTCAGTCTGGATGGATTCATTTTCAGTAGGTGTGGATGCAACACCAATCAGTGAGAATGCAGACTCAGTTTCTGGGGATGCATCTTCAGTCGGGGTGGATTCATATGCAGTCGGTGTGGATGCATCTTCAGTCTGGATGGATTCATATTAAGTCGGTGGGGATGCATCTTCAGTCTGGATGGATTCATATTCAGTCGGTGTGGATGTGGATGCAGATTCATTCAGTGTGGATGCAGTTTCAGTCGGTGTTGATGCCGATTCAGTCTGTGCGGATTCATATTCAGTCGTCGTGGATGCAACACCAGTCAGTGAGAATGCAGACTCAGTTTCTGGGGATGCATCTTCAGTAGGGGTGGATTCATATTCAGTCGGTGTTGATGCAATTTCAGTCTGGATGGATTCATATTCAGTCGGTGTGGATGCATCTTCAGTCTGGGTGGATTCATAATCAGTCGGTGTGGATGCAGGTTCGGTATGTGTAAATGCAGTTTCGGTCGACGTGGATGTACTTCCAGTAGTTATACATGTACATTCAGCTAACGTGGTCGTGTATTGAGTTGTCGTGAAGATAGAATGTGAAGGTGCGGATGTAGATTCAGTAGGTGTTGAAGTAGGTCCATAATTCGTTGATGTAGGATTGATAGGTGTGGAAGTAGGTTCTGACGATGTGGGTGTTGATTCCAGGGGAATGGTTGTAGGTTCGTAAGATGTGAATGTAGAAGTCGTTGATGTAGTTTCTGCAAGTGTTGAAGGAGGTCCATAAAACGTTGATGCCAGACTAATTGGCGTGGAAGCATATTCTGACGATGTGGATGTTGATTCAAAAAACTTCGGAAGTAGGTTCTGACGACGTGGATGTTGATTCGTGGTTGTAGGTTCGGTAGCTGTGAATGTAGCTGTGGGAGGTATAGGTATACATTTACATATCGTTGTGGCCGCTGTAGACACAGATTCAGTCTGTGTGGATGGAGATTCAGTAAGTGTGAATGCTACATCAGTCAGTGTGATTGCAGTTTCCGTTGGTGTGGATGCAGAATCATTCGGTGTTGATGCAACTTCAGTCAATGTGGACGCAACACCAGTCAGTGTGGGCGCTGATTTTGTGGGTGTGGATGCTGTTTCAGATGCAACTTCAGTCGGGATGGATTCAGATTCAATCGGGATGGATGTAGACTCAATAATTGTTGATGTTGCATCAGTTTGTGGGTATGCAGTTTCAATCGGTGCGGATGCAACGTCAGCCGTTGTAGATTCAGATTCAGTCGTTGTGGATGCAATTTCAGTCGAGATGGATTCAAATTCATTCGGTGTGGATGTGGGTGCAGATTCAGTCACTGTGGATGCAGATTCAGACGGTGAAAATGGAGTTTCAGTCCGTGTGTACGCCGTTTCGGTCGGTGTGGATGCAGATTCAGTCGGTTTTGATGCCGATTCAGTCTGTGTGGATTCATATTCAGTCGGTGTGGATGCAGATTCAGTCTGTGTAGATGCTGTTTCAGTCGGTGTGTATGCAACTTCAGTCTGGATGGATTCAGATTCAATCGGGCTGGATGCAGATTCAGTCGGCGTGGATGCAACTTCAGTGAGTGTGAATGCAAACTCAGTCGGTGGGGATGCATCTTGAGTCTGGATGGATTCATATTCAGTCAGTGTGGGTACAGGTTCGGTCCGTGTAAATGCAGTTTCGGTCGATGTGGATGTACTTCCAGTTCCGGTTGTTATACATGTACATTCTGTTATAGATATACATTCACATATGGTTGTGGCCGCTGTTAGTGTAATCTGTGGCACTGCTATTAGATGAATCGTGATTAATACAATGGCTAACCGCTTTGTCGACTGTCGCACTTGCGAGCGAATTATTGCAGTTTTCTCGTCAAGAGTTTCATTGTGTTTTACTGCATTGGAGAGTTTCTCTTCCGCCATTTGAAGCCAGATTGATTAAACTGTTAAAAATGCGTTTTGCATTAGTTCATTGAATATGCTTCGTTATTTCTGTGAACGTAGCGATCAACATTTTGTATGTAGGTTGACGAAATTATCATTCAATTAAAGCATTATGGTCATTGTGTATTTTTAATTATCCGAGCAGTCTATGCCCAATGGCCCTTTTTTCCTTATGAGTAGCTGAGGTTTCTAAGAACCAGGCGTTAAGAACAATGCCGTCATTTGGAGTATTTTCGTTGCCAGAACCGTTTATGATGTTCTGAAAAGTAGAACAAGAAAAATTAAATCGCGACTGTCTAGGTTATGAAATGAGTTGCATAATGAATTCAAAGGGTTTCGCTTCGATAATTGATAATGTATGGACAAAAAATTGCTTTCTCAGTTTTGTCATCACTCCTTAATCTTACAAGTGGCTGGCTAATCCTTGATGTTCCTTGGTGAAAGGTCATCGACTTGATCTCCTAGTTCCACGGGCAAGGACTACCATGGCCCCCACTGCGTCTTTGCCATTGTAGGCGCTTCTATGTAGAATGACCTCCACCACACTATCCGTAGTAAGATTTTATTGGGGTGTCATCTTCAGCTCTTCGCCGCTTGAAGTCTTTCTTATTTCCTCGGGGGCTGTCACGCTGAGAGCGCCTCTGAATAGCTGGCACTGTAAGAGGCGCTTCATGAATGCTAAATACAATACAATACAATAAGAAGATATACGTGGTGAAAATAATGGCCTTTCGATGCTGTCTCAGGCTTTCGAAACTCTGTTGGCTAAGTGAGGACTAGCTAATTAGTCTGATCTTCAGGTCGATTTTACTAATAGAAGTGACCTAATATAGCGGAAACATAGCCTAGAATTTTATTTCAGATTGAATTAGATTGCTCTTAAATGGTTTAAGAACCTCCTAACAGTATTTTGGGAAAGCTATCACCCCTCTTTTATTGATTTTATTATTGCGTCTACGCCTGAATGTAGCCTATTAGGCCTAGGCCTACTCATCGATTTGCACGTGGCGCAAAATATAATTAAAATAAAATACTAACTTCCTCTTTAATTACAAGAAGTGCAGGGCACTGCAGGCCTATAGCCCTATACTCTATTCGTTCGGGATTTTTGAGCCATTGTATTGATTTGAGGACAGGAGTGATATTGTCGTATTTGGGGGGCTGGTTGGTGACAGCACGGGCGAGGACATTCTGAGTTGCGTGGATGCGGTTTATATGGGTGGCGCCTATATGTTGAGCTTAGTCTACCTGCTGCTATTTGACTGTGAGGCGCCTTTCGGCCCTTGCAACGGCATGACTGCAACGGAGCCGCATATAATATTATTGTCGTCATCAGCAAAATCACTATTTATTGATGCCTTGTCTCTTTTGAAGTGGGTGCTGTACGAGTTCAAGGAGGGATTTGTATGCTCAATAAACAATCAACGCAATCACTTAAATAAATCAATAAATGAGTCATTTAGTGGATCAGTAAATCGAAAGGCAGCGTGAAAGAGTGTCCTGTCTTGCAATACATTACCTGCGCTGAATTGTCTGACGGAATATTGTCTGACACCAAAATGTGTGACGCCGAAATTGTCTGTTCTGCGTGGTGACAGCGATTGATAGAAGTGAATCAATTTCCTCGACGTGGGCAGTGGTTTTACGAAGCATAGGCCTACTAGTAGCCTAAGCTGATGACGTAGGCGATCTTAAAGTATGGTACCGTACATATATCTAGTTTAGATGTGGGCCGTTTCATGATGACAGATGATGATTCGAAGATTTTTCTACATTTAGGTGGGCGAAGCAAGCTTGGACAGTTATTGTAGATGGTTCACGGATTAGCAACGCAATTCCGTCTCCAAGATTGGAGGCTCAACTTCTAGATGAATTGTTGGGCTGCTTGGTTGAGCCTAGAAAGAAGAAAGTAGAGATGGACCACATTTTCTTATAAGTTTGAAGCAGACGCGAGGCGGTGTGAGGAAGTAGCCATGGCAACGGGGTGACAGTGAGACAGTCGTATTCGGCCATTGCTGTTACGTAGGTCTCGCGTCGCTGATGAGAGTATGGATTTGGGAATGTAACTATAGCTTTCGACTTCTTGAGGCGCCTTGATTAATATTGAGTCAAACGACTCAACTAAAAAACGCTATGAACGATTACCGATTCCATACCAATGATCCCATCCACCAAATAACCTAATAATTATAATTAGGCCTAGAAAGCTTAATCCTAGGCAATAGGCCTAAGTCCATTGCCAGCTATGCATGTATGAACTTACCTAATACGGAACAGGTCTACTGCAGTTAAATCGAAATTTTAATTAAGCCTACGTATTTTTCATCAAAACCGCGAGCTACAGTATAAAAAGGTTCACTGTGAACGTGTGATTTTATAGCGGGCTTGTGTTGAAATATGGCGGCTATAGGCCTAATATGTGATCTGTGTAGTGTAAAAACCTCGATATAGGCCTATAGTCTGAATCGGTAAACAATGCAGGTGGTCCTTCAGAAGTAATTATTTAGGGTCTAGGTCTACGTGTCTTCATAAAATGCGCTACTCGACGGTGAAGTTGAGCGTATGGGTCCCCTTAGACCTATGCTTGCCCTCAGATAATTATTAAATGACTGATTTATCAGGAAGTCTATCCGCTCACTGCAACAACCTCAAGTAGGCTACGCTATTTCTTTCCATTAACAAATCACATTAAACTAGTTTTTTATGAAGCAAACTAAAACATTAATAGGCCTATACAGTCGGTCATCAGAGGTGATTACGAAAGAAAATCGATCCTTTCAGTCACAGTGTGAACCTAGAACGACTAAAACACCTGAATTTCATTAAGGGCCTAATCAATGTAGGCCTAATCATCTGCAAGTGGTCCATTAGGCTGCAGTCTTTTAAATCTCGATGTTGCGTAGCTATGCAATAAAAAAATTATATGCATGCATGTTGGATGTTCTTGACTTCCTCAAATTATATCCAGATATATGACTGACAATTAAGTAGCTAGGCTACTAGGCGGTTAGGCCCTTACAGTCGTGTGACACAGTCCGCGATTTTAAAGTGAGACCGGTTTGTGAAATCTATGGTTTATATGAAGTGACAATGCACTAGACCAATTATTTAGGCCTAAAAATTAAGTGACTATATAGACTGAGTTGCGGTCTTGTCAGTCTGTTTTTCTCATTAAACAAACAAATATAGCCTATAATGTATACAGTGGAATGCCATGCATAGGTTATAGGCCCTATAGGCTTATATAGGCCTATAGGCCTGCTGCCGGTATAAGCTTTTACTAGCCTATACGGCCAACAAATTTAAACCATGCATAGTATGGTACGTAGGCCTACCAGCGGGTAGCCAGTCATGTATAACACAAATCTTCAAAGTTGCTACTTCCAGGTTGAGAATTGCCGGGGGTTGTGGGGTTCAGCCCAGTCTTTCTTACTTACGACCCCATAACCTTCCCTGCACATCCCAATTCCACGCGGATTGAAGGCTGACCCTCATAGTTATTTTTCCAGAATTGTCCTGTGATAGGGAGGAGACAACAAGTTCGAGTAATGGGCAAAAACTCAAGCTGGATAGATGTTACAAGTGGAGTACCACAGGGGTCGGTCTTAGGGCCACTGCTATTTGTAATTTTTATCAATGATATAGATGAAGGAATTGTCTCCAAAATCTCTAAGTTTGCTGACGACACAAAACTATGCGCAAAGGTGAACAACGAGGAGGAAGCCAACACACTAAGAAATGACTTGGAAAGACTGTACAAGTGGTCCGAAGACTGGAATAGGCTATGCTGTTCAATGTAGATAAATGTGCAGTGATGCACATGGGAAGAAAGAACATGGGGTTTGAATATGGAATGGGAGACAGGAAATTAAGAACAACAGAGGAGGAAAAAGATCTTGGAGTCATAATACACAAAAGTGCAAAACCATCAAGACAATGCAGAGAAGCAGCGAACAAAGCAAACAAGGTTCTGGGACACATAAAAAGAACAGTGGTCAGCAGAGAAAAAAACATCATCCTGAAGTTATTTAAAACTCTAGTCAGACCTCATTTAGAGTACTGTGTTCAGGCATGGAGTCCATACACACAAGAAGATAAGCAGGTGCTAGAAAAGGTGCAACGGCGAGCAACTAAAATGATCAGAGGTTATGGAACTCTAACATACGAAGAACGATTGATAAAATGTGGATTAACGACACTGGAGAAGCGAAGATGCAGAGGAGATTTGATCGAAACATATAAGCTGATGACAAACAAAGAAATAACACCACACTCAAGATTTTTTCAATTGTCTGACAATAGAGGTTTAAGAGGACACCAATATAAAATATTCAGAAAATCCGAGGGTGCCATCAAGCAAAGATTTTTTAGCAGCAGAACAGTGAAGGCCTGGAACGAGCTGAGCGAAGAGACAGTGTCGGTGGAGACACTTATAAACTTCAAGGCCAAGCTAGGGCAGATAGGTTTTTAAAACATTGTAAAAGTGGTGGTTCTCACACAGATCACGAGTCTCCTGAACCACCGTAAACCCTGTTATATTATATTATATTATATAGACTAGCCTGTAGGCTACTGTCTAATAATAATCACAATGACTAGCATTGCGGCCGGAAAGTAAGCGGCGTAAATTTCTTAATAATAGCCTCAATAGGGCCTATAAGTATAAGTATTAGTACAGGACCTAAGTTTCTTTAATTTATAATAATAACCTTCGTTTAATTAGGCGTAATTTCAAACTCGCACAATTAAGTTCACACAACGCAGTATGATTACAATTCACCGTTTGAACGGATGACAATTTAAAAGTAAGTAAGTAAGTATATACTTTATTGAACCGCCTGCAAACGCACTGCGGGAACAATGTACAAGAACAGAATAATTAATGCAATTATACAATCAAGACAAATAGAAATATGCAATTCAATAAACACATTATACAACTACATAATAGACATGTTGGGAACTATACAGGAGAGAACATAGGCTAGACAGGAAAAAAATATATATTGTCACTTGAATAGCATCCGTGTTATAAAGCCACATCTGGTAAGTGCGTCTGCATGAGGAATCTCACGGTTATGAGAACGAGGACGGAGTGAGTAGGTAGCATTTTTAATGGGAGGTAATAGAGTAGCAAGGACGTGGCTTGGGTTGTAGAGTACAAAAGAGAAGAGGGAGGAATCAGCGTGACCACAGAGGTCATCGAACGACTTCTGGTCGGCAGGAAGAAAGTTGAGCCGCACCATTTTCCGTATTATTGCATTAATACGCGCGCGTTGACCAGAATTAGCAAAGCCAAACCAAGCAGGGGAGGCATACATAAGGCGAGCCAATGTGGTGGCCTGAACTACATCATGCAAGCGTGTCCCGGAGAGGCCATGAGCTACAAGAACACGTATCGCATAGAGCGATTGACAAGCCTTAATGCAAATCCGGTCAATATGGGGGTCAAAACTAAGTCTATCCGTTAAGGTTACTCCAAGAATAAGAGACTCAGAAACTCTACTTATTCCAGGTATAGGTGAGGGGAGGTTGAGTATTTTAGAGCGCGGACGCCTAAAGATCATCTCTTTGGATTTATTGGTGTTGAGTTTAAGATTACAAGAAAGTGCCCAATTTGCAATATTTTCAAGTTCAAAACAAGTGGTATCTATAGCAGAGGCAGGTATAAGAATGTAACTGTCGTCAGCGTATTTCAGCAACCGATTAAAGCAGTGAATTGGTTTCAGGCCAGAGATAGCCACCACAAAATCAGCAGGCCCAAGTCCAGAACCTTGAATAATACTTGCATTTATATGACAAAAGGTAGAAACTTGGCCTCGAAATTTAGTGCAATGCTGACGGTTAAGGAGAAGGCGTAGGATCCAGTTGTACAGATAGTCAGATAATGGCAGTAAAGCAAGCTGCTCAGATAGGTAAGAGTGCCTTACTGTGTCAAAGGCACGAGAGAAGTCTAGCGAGATAACGCGTACATATGGTTCATCATGCAACATACTAAGAATTTCATGGGTGAGAGCAATGAGGGCAGAAGTGGTGGAACCAGAGGGCCGAAAGGCATATTGGTCTCCAAATGAAGAATTTAATTCAGGATCGGTGAAGATTGGGTAGAAGTAAGTTCTCACAACTATTTTTTCCAGCATGCGACATAACACCGGGGTAATAGAAATGGGCCTAAAATCAGCCTCATTTTGAGGACGCAGGATTTTAGGGACAGGTGTGATACAACTAGAGCACCACTGTGGCGGCGTGTAAGAGGAAGCAAGAGAGCAATTGAAAAGATACGTAACCGGGGCAGAGAGAAGATGAGCCATTGAGGATAAAAACCATGAAGGGATACCATCAGGGCCAACTGAAGACCCACGGACCGATTCCAGTCGATTATAGTCATTAAAGGAGTCGACTTTATGAGCCGCCATGCAATGCGCTTATAGCATCCCATACTGCTAAGTGCACAGTCTTAATTAGGCTTAAACAGTTTTGCACAGATCTGAAATAGCCTAGTTTATTGTTGGGGGGGGTTGAACGGGTAAACCCTATAATTAAGTAGGTTATATGCCATATATGACAATCTATGGGATTTTAGACTTTATAGGCGTAGGCATAGGCCTAATTATAATAAATATCTTGTCCCTAAATCGATGTGGTTGTAACCTATAGATTTCTTCTAGCCTAGGCCTACGTATAGACCGTCAGCCTACTTCTCTGCAGAGGCAGCAGGCCACCGGATAGAACAGCGCAGCTTCGGCAGGGAATATAGGCCTAATGCGAACTTGTTTTGATAATTAGGCCTATTATAACCTAAGTGAAATACTGGTTTCTTTGAAGTTTGACGTGGGTTTTGTGGGTGATTGAAAATTCTCGAAGATTAACAATCATTGTATTACGACTACTGTACAGTACGTAGCATTACATTGACACTCTCTGAGGTGCTGAGCCTAGCCTACTTGTTTATATCGCCGGATGGAGTTGCACCACGGTATAAATGAGAGGTACGGAAATAGACCAGCGTTTAATTATAATAATTACATAATAGCTAATAATAGAATCAGCATCGCTGTCAGTGATGCCCCAGCTGGGATTTTCCACTAGATCTGGGTTTTTGGCCTTCGTATGGGTTTCTGGGTTTTTGGGGGGCAAAATCTGGGTTTATTTTGGTGAGTTGACATTTTGTATTTACAAATTACAACACATGAATGTTCTGAAATTCAATGTAAAATGGTTGAGATACATACTTTTTCCACTAATTTTAAACTCCATAATCAAGATCTCACGTTGTCAATTCACAAAATCCGGGGAGGTCAAGCCGAGGAGTGGTGCGGTTACTGTGGTAGTCGGTGATGATGTTAGTTGGGGGGGGGGGGGGGGGGTGGAACCTGATTAGGATCGGGATGGGATAGGATATTGTAATCGTAACTGTCCCTGTAAGCAGTATGGCCGCCC
>CATKHU010000339.1:0-45000 GCA_949752735.1 Lumbricus terrestris
AAGGAAACAACGAGGCTCGGGCGGGATAGGTTAAAAAAACTACAAAGTATGCCAAGACATATTGCACTGGCTCAGGCTGCCCCCTGGAGTTCAAAACGGACGGACAAGATGGAAATCAGCCGAATGATGTTAATAAAGCGGAGCCCTCCTCCTTATCTACCAGGCTTGGGACTGGCACGACAATAGGTCAGGATGTGGTAGGCCTATTGCCGTGGCGGAGTTACTCTTAGTCAGTCAAGTGTATGTTAAATTGGTGTTCTGTCTGGCGGAAACGGGTCTGAGAGCAACGCTTAAAGAGATAGAGTTGTTTACTCGTCGGCTGCCAAAGCTGAAATGAACCTAGACGCGCGGCAGCGATATAGCTTAATACCCGGTCTAGGGATCAGGGTTCAGGTTTGGGTAGTCCATCCCTCTCTCCCCCCAAGGAAACAACGAGGCTCGGGCGGGATAGGTTAAAAAAACTACAAAGTATGCCAAGACATATTGCACTGGCTCAGGCTGCCCCCTGGAGTTCAAAACGGACGGACAAGATGGAAATCAGCCGAATGATGTTAATAAAGCGGAGCCCTCCTCCTTATCTACCAGGCTTGGGACTGGCACGACAATAGGTCAGGATGTGGTAGGCCTATTGCCGTGGCGGAGTTACTCTTAGTCAGTCAAGTGTATGTTAAATTGGTGTTCTGTCTGGCGGAAACGGGTCTGAGAGCAACGCTTAAAGAGATAGAGTTGTTTACTCGTCGGCTGCCAAAGCTGAAATGAACCTAGACGCGCGGCAGCGATATAGCTTAATACCCGGTCTAGGGATCAGGGTTCAGGTTTGGGTAGTCCATCCCTCTCTCCCCCCAAGGAAACAACGAGGCTCGGGCGGGATAGGTTAAAAAAACTACAAAGTATGCCAAGACATATTGCACTGGCTCAGGCTGCCCCCTGGAGTTCAAAACGGACGGACAAGATGGAAATCAGCCGAATGATGTTAATAAAGCGGAGCCCTCCTCCTTATCTACCAGGCTTGGGACTGGCACGACAATAGGTCAGGATGTGGTAGGCCTATTGCCGTGGCGGAGTTACTCTTAGTCAGTCAAGTGTATGTTAAATTGGTGTTCTGTCTGGCGGAAACGGGTCTGAGAGCAACGCTTAAAGAGATAGAGTTGTTTACTCGTCGGCTGCCAAAGCTGAAATGAACCTAGACGCGCGGCAGCGATATAGCTTAATACCCGGTCTAGGGATCAGGGTTCAGGTTTGGGTAGTCCATCCCTCTCTCCCCCCAAGGAAACAACGAGGCTCGGGCGGGATAGGTTAAAAAAACTACAAAGTATGCCAAGACATATTGCACTGGCTCAGGCTGCCCCCTGGAGTTCAAAACGGACGGACAAGATGGAAATCAGCCGAATGATGTTAATAAAGCGGAGCCCTCCTCCTTATCTACCAGGCTTGGGACTGGCACGACAATAGGTCAGGATGTGGTAGGCCTATTGCCGTGGCGGAGTTACTCTTAGTCAGTCAAGTGTATGTTAAATTGGTGTTCTGTCTGGCGGAAACGGGTCTGAGAGCAACGCTTAAAGAGATAGAGTTGTTTACTCGTCGGCTGCCAAAGCTGAAATGAACCTAGACGCGCGGCAGCGATATAGCTTAATACCCGGTCTAGGGATCAGGGTTCAGGTTTGGGTAGTCCATCCCTCTCTCCCCCCAAGGAAACAACGAGGCTCGGGCGGGATAGGTTAAAAAAACTACAAAGTATGCCAAGACATATTGCACTGGCTCAGGCTGCCCCCTGGAGTTCAAAACGGACGGACAAGATGGAAATCAGCCGAATGATGTTAATAAAGCGGAGCCCTCCTCCTTATCTACCAGGCTTGGGACTGGCACGACAATAGGTCAGGATGTGGTAGGCCTATTGCCGTGGCGGAGTTACTCTTAGTCAGTCAAGTGTATGTTAAATTGGTGTTCTGTCTGGCGGAAACGGGTCTGAGAGCAACGCTTAAAGAGATAGAGTTGTTTACTCGTCGGCTGCCAAAGCTGAAATGAACCTAGACGCGCGGCAGCGATATAGCTTAATACCCGGTCTAGGGATCAGGGTTCAGGTTTGGGTAGTCCATCCCTCTCTCCCCCCAAGGAAACAACGAGGCTCGGGCGGGATAGGTTAAAAAAACTACAAAGTATGCCAAGACATATTGCACTGGCTCAGGCTGCCCCCTGGAGTTCAAAACGGACGGACAAGATGGAAATCAGCCGAATGATGTTAATAAAGCGGAGCCCTCCTCCTTATCTACCAGGCTTGGGACTGGCACGACAATAGGTCAGGATGTGGTAGGCCTATTGCCGTGGCGGAGTTACTCTTAGTCAGTCAAGTGTATGTTAAATTGGTGTTCTGTCTGGCGGAAACGGGTCTGAGAGCAACGCTTAAAGAGATAGAGTTGTTTACTCGTCGGCTGCCAAAGCTGAAATGAACCTAGACGCGCGGCAGCGATATAGCTTAATACCCGGTCTAGGGATCAGGGTTCAGGTTTGGGTAGTCCATCCCTCTCTCCCCCCAAGGAAACAACGAGGCTCGGGCGGGATAGGTTAAAAAAACTACAAAGTATGCCAAGACATATTGCACTGGCTCAGGCTGCCCCCTGGAGTTCAAAACGGACGGACAAGATGGAAATCAGCCGAATGATGTTAATAAAGCGGAGCCCTCCTCCTTATCTACCAGGCTTGGGACTGGCACGACAATAGGTCAGGATGTGGTAGGCCTATTGCCGTGGCGGAGTTACTCTTAGTCAGTCAAGTGTATGTTAAATTGGTGTTCTGTCTGGCGGAAACGGGTCTGAGAGCAACGCTTAAAGAGATAGAGTTGTTTACTCGTCGGCTGCCAAAGCTGAAATGAACCTAGACGCGCGGCAGCGATATAGCTTAATACCCGGTCTAGGGATCAGGGTTCAGGTTTGGGTAGTCCATCCCTCTCTCCCCCCAAGGAAACAACGAGGCTCGGGCGGGATAGGTTAAAAAAACTACAAAGTATGCCAAGACATATTGCACTGGCTCAGGCTGCCCCCTGGAGTTCAAAACGGACGGACAAGATGGAAATCAGCCGAATGATGTTAATAAAGCGGAGCCCTCCTCCTTATCTACCAGGCTTGGGACTGGCACGACAATAGGTCAGGATGTGGTAGGCCTATTGCCGTGGCGGAGTTACTCTTAGTCAGTCAAGTGTATGTTAAATTGGTGTTCTGTCTGGCGGAAACGGGTCTGAGAGCAACGCTTAAAGAGATAGAGTTGTTTACTCGTCGGCTGCCAAAGCTGAAATGAACCTAGACGCGCGGCAGCGATATAGCTTAATACCCGGTCTAGGGATCAGGGTTCAGGTTTGGGTAGTCCATCCCTCTCTCCCCCCAAGGAAACAACGAGGCTCGGGCGGGATAGGTTAAAAAAACTACAAAGTATGCCAAGACATATTGCACTGGCTCAGGCTGCCCCCTGGAGTTCAAAACGGACGGACAAGATGGAAATCAGCCGAATGATGTTAATAAAGCGGAGCCCTCCTCCTTATCTACCAGGCTTGGGACTGGCACGACAATAGGTCAGGATGTGGTAGGCCTATTGCCGTGGCGGAGTTACTCTTAGTCAGTCAAGTGTATGTTAAATTGGTGTTCTGTCTGGCGGAAACGGGTCTGAGAGCAACGCTTAAAGAGATAGAGTTGTTTACTCGTCGGCTGCCAAAGCTGAAATGAACCTAGACGCGCGGCAGCGATATAGCTTAATACCCGGTCTAGGGATCAGGGTTCAGGTTTGGGTAGTCCATCCCTCTCTCCCCCCAAGGAAACAACGAGGCTCGGGCGGGATAGGTTAAAAAAACTACAAAGTATGCCAAGACATATTGCACTGGCTCAGGCTGCCCCCTGGAGTTCAAAACGGACGGACAAGATGGAAATCAGCCGAATGATGTTAATAAAGCGGAGCCCTCCTCCTTATCTACCAGGCTTGGGACTGGCACGACAATAGGTCAGGATGTGGTAGGCCTATTGCCGTGGCGGAGTTACTCTTAGTCAGTCAAGTGTATGTTAAATTGGTGTTCTGTCTGGCGGAAACGGGTCTGAGAGCAACGCTTAAAGAGATAGAGTTGTTTACTCGTCGGCTGCCAAAGCTGAAATGAACCTAGACGCGCGGCAGCGATATAGCTTAATACCCGGTCTAGGGATCAGGGTTCAGGTTTGGGTAGTCCATCCCTCTCTCCCCCCAAGGAAACAACGAGGCTCGGGCGGGATAGGTTAAAAAAACTACAAAGTATGCCAAGACATATTGCACTGGCTCAGGCTGCCCCCTGGAGTTCAAAACGGACGGACAAGATGGAAATCAGCCGAATGATGTTAATAAAGCGGAGCCCTCCTCCTTATCTACCAGGCTTGGGACTGGCACGACAATAGGTCAGGATGTGGTAGGCCTATTGCCGTGGCGGAGTTACTCTTAGTCAGTCAAGTGTATGTTAAATTGGTGTTCTGTCTGGCGGAAACGGGTCTGAGAGCAACGCTTAAAGAGATAGAGTTGTTTACTCGTCGGCTGCCAAAGCTGAAATGAACCTAGACGCGCGGCAGCGATATAGCTTAATACCCGGTCTAGGGATCAGGGTTCAGGTTTGGGTAGTCCATCCCTCTCTCCCCCCAAGGAAACAACGAGGCTCGGGCGGGATAGGTTAAAAAAACTACAAAGTATGCCAAGACATATTGCACTGGCTCAGGCTGCCCCCTGGAGTTCAAAACGGACGGACAAGATGGAAATCAGCCGAATGATGTTAATAAAGCGGAGCCCTCCTCCTTATCTACCAGGCTTGGGACTGGCACGACAATAGGTCAGGATGTGGTAGGCCTATTGCCGTGGCGGAGTTACTCTTAGTCAGTCAAGTGTATGTTAAATTGGTGTTCTGTCTGGCGGAAACGGGTCTGAGAGCAACGCTTAAAGAGATAGAGTTGTTTACTCGTCGGCTGCCAAAGCTGAAATGAACCTAGACGCGCGGCAGCGATATAGCTTAATACCCGGTCTAGGGATCAGGGTTCAGGTTTGGGTAGTCCATCCCTCTCTCCCCCCAAGGAAACAACGAGGCTCGGGCGGGATAGGTTAAAAAAACTACAAAGTATGCCAAGACATATTGCACTGGCTCAGGCTGCCCCCTGGAGTTCAAAACGGACGGACAAGATGGAAATCAGCCGAATGATGTTAATAAAGCGGAGCCCTCCTCCTTATCTACCAGGCTTGGGACTGGCACGACAATAGGTCAGGATGTGGTAGGCCTATTGCCGTGGCGGAGTTACTCTTAGTCAGTCAAGTGTATGTTAAATTGGTGTTCTGTCTGGCGGAAACGGGTCTGAGAGCAACGCTTAAAGAGATAGAGTTGTTTACTCGTCGGCTGCCAAAGCTGAAATGAACCTAGACGCGCGGCAGCGATATAGCTTAATACCCGGTCTAGGGATCAGGGTTCAGGTTTGGGTAGTCCATCCCTCTCTCCCCCCAAGGAAACAACGAGGCTCGGGCGGGATAGGTTAAAAAAACTACAAAGTATGCCAAGACATATTGCACTGGCTCAGGCTGCCCCCTGGAGTTCAAAACGGACGGACAAGATGGAAATCAGCCGAATGATGTTAATAAAGCGGAGCCCTCCTCCTTATCTACCAGGCTTGGGACTGGCACGACAATAGGTCAGGATGCGGTAGGCCTATTGCCGTGGCGGAGTTACTCTTAGTCAGTCAAGTGTATGTTAAATTGGTGTTCTGTCTGGCGGAAACGGGTCTGAGAGCAACGCTTAAAGAGATAGAGTTGTTTACTCGTCGGCTGCCAAAGCTGAAATGAACCTAGACGCGCGGCAGCGATATAGCTTAATACCCGGTCTAGGGATCAGGGTTCAGGTTTGGGTAGTCCATCCCTCTCTCCCCCCAAGGAAACAACGAGGCTCGGGCGGGATAGGTTAAAAAAACTACAAAGTATGCCAAGACATATTGCACTGGCTCAGGCTGCCCCCTGGAGTTCAAAACGGACGGACAAGATGGAAATCAGCCGAATGATGTTAATAAAGCGGAGCCCTCCTCCTTATCTACCAGGCTTGGGACTGGCACGACAATAGGTCAGGATGTGGTAGGCCTATTGCCGTGGCGGAGTTACTCTTAGTCAGTCAAGTGTATGTTAAATTGGTGTTCTGTCTGGCGGAAACGGGTCTGAGAGCAACGCTTAAAGAGATAGAGTTGTTTACTCGTCGGCTGCCAAAGCTGAAATGAACCTAGACGCGCGGCAGCGATATAGCTTAATACCCGGTCTAGGGATCAGGGTTCAGGTTTGGGTAGTCCATCCCTCTCTCCCCCCAAGGAAACAACGAGGCTCGGGCGGGATAGGTTAAAAAAACTACAAAGTATGCCAAGACATATTGCACTGGCTCAGGCTGCCCCCTGGAGTTCAAAACGGACGGACAAGATGGAAATCAGCCGAATGATGTTAATAAAGCGGAGCCCTCCTCCTTATCTACCAGGCTTGGGACTGGCACGACAATAGGTCAGGATGTGGTAGGCCTATTGCCGTGGCGGAGTTACTCTTAGTCAGTCAAGTGTATGTTAAATTGGTGTTCTGTCTGGCGGAAACGGGTCTGAGAGCAACGCTTAAAGAGATAGAGTTGTTTACTCGTCGGCTGCCAAAGCTGAAATGAACCTAGACGCGCGGCAGCGATATAGCTTAATACCCGGTCTAGGGATCAGGGTTCAGGTTTGGGTAGTCCATCCCTCTCTCCCCCCAAGGAAACAACGAGGCTCGGGCGGGATAGGTTAAAAAAACTACAAAGTATGCCAAGACATATTGCACTGGCTCAGGCTGCCCCCTGGAGTTCAAAACGGACGGACAAGATGGAAATCAGCCGAATGATGTTAATAAAGCGGAGCCCTCCTCCTTATCTACCAGGCTTGGGACTGGCACGACAATAGGTCAGGATGTGGTAGGCCTATTGCCGTGGCGGAGTTACTCTTAGTCAGTCAAGTGTATGTTAAATTGGTGTTCTGTCTGGCGGAAACGGGTCTGAGAGCAACGCTTAAAGAGATAGAGTTGTTTACTCGTCGGCTGCCAAAGCTGAAATGAACCTAGACGCGCGGCAGCGATATAGCTTAATACCCGGTCTAGGGATCAGGGTTCAGGTTTGGGTAGTCCATCCCTCTCTCCCCCCAAGGAAACAACGAGGCTCGGGCGGGATAGGTTAAAAAAACTACAAAGTATGCCAAGACATATTGCACTGGCTCAGGCTGCCCCCTGGAGTTCAAAACGGACGGACAAGATGGAAATCAGCCGAATGATGTTAATAAAGCGGAGCCCTCCTCCTTATCTACCAGGCTTGGGACTGGCACGACAATAGGTCAGGATGTGGTAGGCCTATTGCCGTGGCGGAGTTACTCTTAGTCAGTCAAGTGTATGTTAAATTGGTGTTCTGTCTGGCGGAAACGGGTCTGAGAGCAACGCTTAAAGAGATAGAGTTGTTTACTCGTCGGCTGCCAAAGCTGAAATGAACCTAGACGCGCGGCAGCGATATAGCTTAATACCCGGTCTAGGGATCAGGGTTCAGGTTTGGGTAGTCCATCCCTCTCTCCCCCCAAGGAAACAACGAGGCTCGGGCGGGATAGGTTAAAAAAACTACAAAGTATGCCAAGACATATTGCACTGGCTCAGGCTGCCCCCTGGAGTTCAAAACGGACGGACAAGATGGAAATCAGCCGAATGATGTTAATAAAGCGGAGCCCTCCTCCTTATCTACCAGGCTTGGGACTGGCACGACAATAGGTCAGGATGTGGTAGGCCTATTGCCGTGGCGGAGTTACTCTTAGTCAGTCAAGTGTATGTTAAATTGGTGTTCTGTCTGGCGGAAACGGGTCTGAGAGCAACGCTTAAAGAGATAGAGTTGTTTACTCGTCGGCTGCCAAAGCTGAAATGAACCTAGACGCGCGGCAGCGATATAGCTTAATACCCGGTCTAGGGATCAGGGTTCAGGTTTGGGTAGTCCATCCCTCTCTCCCCCCAAGGAAACAACGAGGCTCGGGCGGGATAGGTTAAAAAAACTACAAAGTATGCCAAGACATATTGCACTGGCTCAGGCTGCCCCCTGGAGTTCAAAACGGACGGACAAGATGGAAATCAGCCGAATGATGTTAATAAAGCGGAGCCCTCCTCCTTATCTACCAGGCTTGGGACTGGCACGACAATAGGTCAGGATGTGGTAGGCCTATTGCCGTGGCGGAGTTACTCTTAGTCAGTCAAGTGTATGTTAAATTGGTGTTCTGTCTGGCGGAAACGGGTCTGAGAGCAACGCTTAAAGAGATAGAGTTGTTTACTCGTCGGCTGCCAAAGCTGAAATGAACCTAGACGCGCGGCAGCGATATAGCTTAATACCCGGTCTAGGGATCAGGGTTCAGGTTTGGGTAGTCCATCCCTCTCTCCCCCCAAGGAAACAACGAGGCTCGGGCGGGATAGGTTAAAAAAACTACAAAGTATGCCAAGACATATTGCACTGGCTCAGGCTGCCCCCTGGAGTTCAAAACGGACGGACAAGATGGAAATCAGCCGAATGATGTTAATAAAGCGGAGCCCTCCTCCTTATCTACCAGGCTTGGGACTGGCACGACAATAGGTCAGGATGTGGTAGGCCTATTGCCGTGGCGGAGTTACTCTTAGTCAGTCAAGTGTATGTTAAATTGGTGTTCTGTCTGGCGGAAACGGGTCTGAGAGCAACGCTTAAAGAGATAGAGTTGTTTACTCGTCGGCTGCCAAAGCTGAAATGAACCTAGACGCGCGGCAGCGATATAGCTTAATACCCGGTCTAGGGATCAGGGTTCAGGTTTGGGTAGTCCATCCCTCTCTCCCCCCAAGGAAACAACGAGGCTCGGGCGGGATAGGTTAAAAAAACTACAAAGTATGCCAAGACATATTGCACTGGCTCAGGCTGCCCCCTGGAGTTCAAAACGGACGGACAAGATGGAAATCAGCCGAATGATGTTAATAAAGCGGAGCCCTCCTCCTTATCTACCAGGCTTGGGACTGGCACGACAATAGGTCAGGATGTGGTAGGCCTATTGCCGTGGCGGAGTTACTCTTAGTCAGTCAAGTGTATGTTAAATTGGTGTTCTGTCTGGCGGAAACGGGTCTGAGAGCAACGCTTAAAGAGATAGAGTTGTTTACTCGTCGGCTGCCAAAGCTGAAATGAACCTAGACGCGCGGCAGCGATATAGCTTAATACCCGGTCTAGGGATCAGGGTTCAGGTTTGGGTAGTCCATCCCTCTCTCCCCCCAAGGAAACAACGAGGCTCGGGCGGGATAGGTTAAAAAAACTACAAAGTATGCCAAGACATATTGCACTGGCTCAGGCTGCCCCCTGGAGTTCAAAACGGACGGACAAGATGGAAATCAGCCGAATGATGTTAATAAAGCGGAGCCCTCCTCCTTATCTACCAGGCTTGGGACTGGCACGACAATAGGTCAGGATGTGGTAGGCCTATTGCCGTGGCGGAGTTACTCTTAGTCAGTCAAGTGTATGTTAAATTGGTGTTCTGTCTGGCGGAAACGGGTCTGAGAGCAACGCTTAAAGAGATAGAGTTGTTTACTCGTCGGCTGCCAAAGCTGAAATGAACCTAGACGCGCGGCAGCGATATAGCTTAATACCCGGTCTAGGGATCAGGGTTCAGGTTTGGGTAGTCCATCCCTCTCTCCCCCCAAGGAAACAACGAGGCTCGGGCGGGATAGGTTAAAAAAACTACAAAGTATGCCAAGACATATTGCACTGGCTCAGGCTGCCCCCTGGAGTTCAAAACGGACGGACAAGATGGAAATCAGCCGAATGATGTTAATAAAGCGGAGCCCTCCTCCTTATCTACCAGGCTTGGGACTGGCACGACAATAGGTCAGGATGTGGTAGGCCTATTGCCGTGGCGGAGTTACTCTTAGTCAGTCAAGTGTATGTTAAATTGGTGTTCTGTCTGGCGGAAACGGGTCTGAGAGCAACGCTTAAAGAGATAGAGTTGTTTACTCGTCGGCTGCCAAAGCTGAAATGAACCTAGACGCGCGGCAGCGATATAGCTTAATACCCGGTCTAGGGATCAGGGTTCAGGTTTGGGTAGTCCATCCCTCTCTCCCCCCAAGGAAACAACGAGGCTCGGGCGGGATAGGTTAAAAAAACTACAAAGTATGCCAAGACATATTGCACTGGCTCAGGCTGCCCCCTGGAGTTCAAAACGGACGGACAAGATGGAAATCAGCCGAATGATGTTAATAAAGCGGAGCCCTCCTCCTTATCTACCAGGCTTGGGACTGGCACGACAATAGGTCAGGATGTGGTAGGCCTATTGCCGTGGCGGAGTTACTCTTAGTCAGTCAAGTGTATGTTAAATTGGTGTTCTGTCTGGCGGAAACGGGTCTGAGAGCAACGCTTAAAGAGATAGAGTTGTTTACTCGTCGGCTGCCAAAGCTGAAATGAACCTAGACGCGCGGCAGCGATATAGCTTAATACCCGGTCTAGGGATCAGGGTTCAGGTTTGGGTAGTCCATCCCTCTCTCCCCCCAAGGAAACAACGAGGCTCGGGCGGGATAGGTTAAAAAAACTACAAAGTATGCCAAGACATATTGCACTGGCTCAGGCTGCCCCCTGGAGTTCAAAACGGACGGACAAGATGGAAATCAGCCGAATGATGTTAATAAAGCGGAGCCCTCCTCCTTATCTACCAGGCTTGGGACTGGCACGACAATAGGTCAGGATGTGGTAGGCCTATTGCCGTGGCGGAGTTACTCTTAGTCAGTCAAGTGTATGTTAAATTGGTGTTCTGTCTGGCGGAAACGGGTCTGAGAGCAACGCTTAAAGAGATAGAGTTGTTTACTCGTCGGCTGCCAAAGCTGAAATGAACCTAGACGCGCGGCAGCGATATAGCTTAATACCCGGTCTAGGGATCAGGGTTCAGGTTTGGGTAGTCCATCCCTCTCTCCCCCCAAGGAAACAACGAGGCTCGGGCGGGATAGGTTAAAAAAACTACAAAGTATGCCAAGACATATTGCACTGGCTCAGGCTGCCCCCTGGAGTTCAAAACGGACGGACAAGATGGAAATCAGCCGAATGATGTTAATAAAGCGGAGCCCTCCTCCTTATCTACCAGGCTTGGGACTGGCACGACAATAGGTCAGGATGTGGTAGGCCTATTGCCGTGGCGGAGTTACTCTTAGTCAGTCAAGTGTATGTTAAATTGGTGTTCTGTCTGGCGGAAACGGGTCTGAGAGCAACGCTTAAAGAGATAGAGTTGTTTACTCGTCGGCTGCCAAAGCTGAAATGAACCTAGACGCGCGGCAGCGATATAGCTTAATACCCGGTCTAGGGATCAGGGTTCAGGTTTGGGTAGTCCATCCCTCTCTCCCCCCAAGGAAACAACGAGGCTCGGGCGGGATAGGTTAAAAAAACTACAAAGTATGCCAAGACATATTGCACTGGCTCAGGCTGCCCCCTGGAGTTCAAAACGGACGGACAAGATGGAAATCAGCCGAATGATGTTAATAAAGCGGAGCCCTCCTCCTTATCTACCAGGCTTGGGACTGGCACGACAATAGGTCAGGATGTGGTAGGCCTATTGCCGTGGCGGAGTTACTCTTAGTCAGTCAAGTGTATGTTAAATTGGTGTTCTGTCTGGCGGAAACGGGTCTGAGAGCAACGCTTAAAGAGATAGAGTTGTTTACTCGTCGGCTGCCAAAGCTGAAATGAACCTAGACGCGCGGCAGCGATATAGCTTAATACCCGGTCTAGGGATCAGGGTTCAGGTTTGGGTAGTCCATCCCTCTCTCCCCCCAAGGAAACAACGAGGCTCGGGCGGGATAGGTTAAAAAAACTACAAAGTATGCCAAGACATATTGCACTGGCTCAGGCTGCCCCCTGGAGTTCAAAACGGACGGACAAGATGGAAATCAGCCGAATGATGTTAATAAAGCGGAGCCCTCCTCCTTATCTACCAGGCTTGGGACTGGCACGACAATAGGTCAGGATGTGGTAGGCCTATTGCCGTGGCGGAGTTACTCTTAGTCAGTCAAGTGTATGTTAAATTGGTGTTCTGTCTGGCGGAAACGGGTCTGAGAGCAACGCTTAAAGAGATAGAGTTGTTTACTCGTCGGCTGCCAAAGCTGAAATGAACCTAGACGCGCGGCAGCGATATAGCTTAATACCCGGTCTAGGGATCAGGGTTCAGGTTTGGGTAGTCCATCCCTCTCTCCCCCCAAGGAAACAACGAGGCTCGGGCGGGATAGGTTAAAAAAACTACAAAGTATGCCAAGACATATTGCACTGGCTCAGGCTGCCCCCTGGAGTTCAAAACGGACGGACAAGATGGAAATCAGCCGAATGATGTTAATAAAGCGGAGCCCTCCTCCTTATCTACCAGGCTTGGGACTGGCACGACAATAGGTCAGGATGTGGTAGGCCTATTGCCGTGGCGGAGTTACTCTTAGTCAGTCAAGTGTATGTTAAATTGGTGTTCTGTCTGGCGGAAACGGGTCTGAGAGCAACGCTTAAAGAGATAGAGTTGTTTACTCGTCGGCTGCCAAAGCTGAAATGAACCTAGACGCGCGGCAGCGATATAGCTTAATACCCGGTCTAGGGATCAGGGTTCAGGTTTGGGTAGTCCATCCCTCTCTCCCCCCAAGGAAACAACGAGGCTCGGGCGGGATAGGTTAAAAAAACTACAAAGTATGCCAAGACATATTGCACTGGCTCAGGCTGCCCCCTGGAGTTCAAAACGGACGGACAAGATGGAAATCAGCCGAATGATGTTAATAAAGCGGAGCCCTCCTCCTTATCTACCAGGCTTGGGACTGGCACGACAATAGGTCAGGATGTGGTAGGCCTATTGCCGTGGCGGAGTTACTCTTAGTCAGTCAAGTGTATGTTAAATTGGTGTTCTGTCTGGCGGAAACGGGTCTGAGAGCAACGCTTAAAGAGATAGAGTTGTTTACTCGTCGGCTGCCAAAGCTGAAATGAACCTAGACGCGCGGCAGCGATATAGCTTAATACCCGGTCTAGGGATCAGGGTTCAGGTTTGGGTAGTCCATCCCTCTCTCCCCCCAAGGAAACAACGAGGCTCGGGCGGGATAGGTTAAAAAAACTACAAAGTATGCCAAGACATATTGCACTGGCTCAGGCTGCCCCCTGGAGTTCAAAACGGACGGACAAGATGGAAATCAGCCGAATGATGTTAATAAAGCGGAGCCCTCCTCCTTATCTACCAGGCTTGGGACTGGCACGACAATAGGTCAGGATGTGGTAGGCCTATTGCCGTGGCGGAGTTACTCTTAGTCAGTCAAGTGTATGTTAAATTGGTGTTCTGTCTGGCGGAAACGGGTCTGAGAGCAACGCTTAAAGAGATAGAGTTGTTTACTCGTCGGCTGCCAAAGCTGAAATGAACCTAGACGCGCGGCAGCGATATAGCTTAATACCCGGTCTAGGGATCAGGGTTCAGGTTTGGGTAGTCCATCCCTCTCTCCCCCCAAGGAAACAACGAGGCTCGGGCGGGATAGGTTAAAAAAACTACAAAGTATGCCAAGACATATTGCACTGGCTCAGGCTGCCCCCTGGAGTTCAAAACGGACGGACAAGATGGAAATCAGCCGAATGATGTTAATAAAGCGGAGCCCTCCTCCTTATCTACCAGGCTTGGGACTGGCACGACAATAGGTCAGGATGTGGTAGGCCTATTGCCGTGGCGGAGTTACTCTTAGTCAGTCAAGTGTATGTTAAATTGGTGTTCTGTCTGGCGGAAACGGGTCTGAGAGCAACGCTTAAAGAGATAGAGTTGTTTACTCGTCGGCTGCCAAAGCTGAAATGAACCTAGACGCGCGGCAGCGATATAGCTTAATACCCGGTCTAGGGATCAGGGTTCAGGTTTGGGTAGTCCATCCCTCTCTCCCCCCAAGGAAACAACGAGGCTCGGGCGGGATAGGTTAAAAAAACTACAAAGTATGCCAAGACATATTGCACTGGCTCAGGCTGCCCCCTGGAGTTCAAAACGGACGGACAAGATGGAAATCAGCCGAATGATGTTAATAAAGCGGAGCCCTCCTCCTTATCTACCAGGCTTGGGACTGGCACGACAATAGGTCAGGATGTGGTAGGCCTATTGCCGTGGCGGAGTTACTCTTAGTCAGTCAAGTGTATGTTAAATTGGTGTTCTGTCTGGCGGAAACGGGTCTGAGAGCAACGCTTAAAGAGATAGAGTTGTTTACTCGTCGGCTGCCAAAGCTGAAATGAACCTAGACGCGCGGCAGCGATATAGCTTAATACCCGGTCTAGGGATCAGGGTTCAGGTTTGGGTAGTCCATCCCTCTCTCCCCCCAAGGAAACAACGAGGCTCGGGCGGGATAGGTTAAAAAAACTACAAAGTATGCCAAGACATATTGCACTGGCTCAGGCTGCCCCCTGGAGTTCAAAACGGACGGACAAGATGGAAATCAGCCGAATGATGTTAATAAAGCGGAGCCCTCCTCCTTATCTACCAGGCTTGGGACTGGCACGACAATAGGTCAGGATGTGGTAGGCCTATTGCCGTGGCGGAGTTACTCTTAGTCAGTCAAGTGTATGTTAAATTGGTGTTCTGTCTGGCGGAAACGGGTCTGAGAGCAACGCTTAAAGAGATAGAGTTGTTTACTCGTCGGCTGCCAAAGCTGAAATGAACCTAGACGCGCGGCAGCGATATAGCTTAATACCCGGTCTAGGGATCAGGGTTCAGGTTTGGGTAGTCCATCCCTCTCTCCCCCCAAGGAAACAACGAGGCTCGGGCGGGATAGGTTAAAAAAACTACAAAGTATGCCAAGACATATTGCACTGGCTCAGGCTGCCCCCTGGAGTTCAAAACGGACGGACAAGATGGAAATCAGCCGAATGATGTTAATAAAGCGGAGCCCTCCTCCTTATCTACCAGGCTTGGGACTGGCACGACAATAGGTCAGGATGTGGTAGGCCTATTGCCGTGGCGGAGTTACTCTTAGTCAGTCAAGTGTATGTTAAATTGGTGTTCTGTCTGGCGGAAACGGGTCTGAGAGCAACGCTTAAAGAGATAGAGTTGTTTACTCGTCGGCTGCCAAAGCTGAAATGAACCTAGACGCGCGGCAGCGATATAGCTTAATACCCGGTCTAGGGATCAGGGTTCAGGTTTGGGTAGTCCATCCCTCTCTCCCCCCAAGGAAACAACGAGGCTCGGGCGGGATAGGTTAAAAAAACTACAAAGTATGCCAAGACATATTGCACTGGCTCAGGCTGCCCCCTGGAGTTCAAAACGGACGGACAAGATGGAAATCAGCCGAATGATGTTAATAAAGCGGAGCCCTCCTCCTTATCTACCAGGCTTGGGACTGGCACGACAATAGGTCAGGATGTGGTAGGCCTATTGCCGTGGCGGAGTTACTCTTAGTCAGTCAAGTGTATGTTAAATTGGTGTTCTGTCTGGCGGAAACGGGTCTGAGAGCAACGCTTAAAGAGATAGAGTTGTTTACTCGTCGGCTGCCAAAGCTGAAATGAACCTAGACGCGCGGCAGCGATATAGCTTAATACCCGGTCTAGGGATCAGGGTTCAGGTTTGGGTAGTCCATCCCTCTCTCCCCCCAAGGAAACAACGAGGCTCGGGCGGGATAGGTTAAAAAAACTACAAAGTATGCCAAGACATATTGCACTGGCTCAGGCTGCCCCCTGGAGTTCAAAACGGACGGACAAGATGGAAATCAGCCGAATGATGTTAATAAAGCGGAGCCCTCCTCCTTATCTACCAGGCTTGGGACTGGCACGACAATAGGTCAGGATGTGGTAGGCCTATTGCCGTGGCGGAGTTACTCTTAGTCAGTCAAGTGTATGTTAAATTGGTGTTCTGTCTGGCGGAAACGGGTCTGAGAGCAACGCTTAAAGAGATAGAGTTGTTTACTCGTCGGCTGCCAAAGCTGAAATGAACCTAGACGCGCGGCAGCGATATAGCTTAATACCCGGTCTAGGGATCAGGGTTCAGGTTTGGGTAGTCCATCCCTCTCTCCCCCCAAGGAAACAACGAGGCTCGGGCGGGATAGGTTAAAAAAACTACAAAGTATGCCAAGACATATTGCACTGGCTCAGGCTGCCCCCTGGAGTTCAAAACGGACGGACAAGATGGAAATCAGCCGAATGATGTTAATAAAGCGGAGCCCTCCTCCTTATCTACCAGGCTTGGGACTGGCACGACAATAGGTCAGGATGTGGTAGGCCTATTGCCGTGGCGGAGTTACTCTTAGTCAGTCAAGTGTATGTTAAATTGGTGTTCTGTCTGGCGGAAACGGGTCTGAGAGCAACGCTTAAAGAGATAGAGTTGTTTACTCGTCGGCTGCCAAAGCTGAAATGAACCTAGACGCGCGGCAGCGATATAGCTTAATACCCGGTCTAGGGATCAGGGTTCAGGTTTGGGTAGTCCATCCCTCTCTCCCCCCAAGGAAACAACGAGGCTCGGGCGGGATAGGTTAAAAAAACTACAAAGTATGCCAAGACATATTGCACTGGCTCAGGCTGCCCCCTGGAGTTCAAAACGGACGGACAAGATGGAAATCAGCCGAATGATGTTAATAAAGCGGAGCCCTCCTCCTTATCTACCAGGCTTGGGACTGGCACGACAATAGGTCAGGATGTGGTAGGCCTATTGCCGTGGCGGAGTTACTCTTAGTCAGTCAAGTGTATGTTAAATTGGTGTTCTGTCTGGCGGAAACGGGTCTGAGAGCAACGCTTAAAGAGATAGAGTTGTTTACTCGTCGGCTGCCAAAGCTGAAATGAACCTAGACGCGCGGCAGCGATATAGCTTAATACCCGGTCTAGGGATCAGGGTTCAGGTTTGGGTAGTCCATCCCTCTCTCCCCCCAAGGAAACAACGAGGCTCGGGCGGGATAGGTTAAAAAAACTACAAAGTATGCCAAGACATATTGCACTGGCTCAGGCTGCCCCCTGGAGTTCAAAACGGACGGACAAGATGGAAATCAGCCGAATGATGTTAATAAAGCGGAGCCCTCCTCCTTATCTACCAGGCTTGGGACTGGCACGACAATAGGTCAGGATGTGGTAGGCCTATTGCCGTGGCGGAGTTACTCTTAGTCAGTCAAGTGTATGTTAAATTGGTGTTCTGTCTGGCGGAAACGGGTCTGAGAGCAACGCTTAAAGAGATAGAGTTGTTTACTCGTCGGCTGCCAAAGCTGAAATGAACCTAGACGCGCGGCAGCGATATAGCTTAATACCCGGTCTAGGGATCAGGGTTCAGGTTTGGGTAGTCCATCCCTCTCTCCCCCCAAGGAAACAACGAGGCTCGGGCGGGATAGGTTAAAAAAACTACAAAGTATGCCAAGACATATTGCACTGGCTCAGGCTGCCCCCTGGAGTTCAAAACGGACGGACAAGATGGAAATCAGCCGAATGATGTTAATAAAGCGGAGCCCTCCTCCTTATCTACCAGGCTTGGGACTGGCACGACAATAGGTCAGGATGTGGTAGGCCTATTGCCGTGGCGGAGTTACTCTTAGTCAGTCAAGTGTATGTTAAATTGGTGTTCTGTCTGGCGGAAACGGGTCTGAGAGCAACGCTTAAAGAGATAGAGTTGTTTACTCGTCGGCTGCCAAAGCTGAAATGAACCTAGACGCGCGGCAGCGATATAGCTTAATACCCGGTCTAGGGATCAGGGTTCAGGTTTGGGTAGTCCATCCCTCTCTCCCCCCAAGGAAACAACGAGGCTCGGGCGGGATAGGTTAAAAAAACTACAAAGTATGCCAAGACATATTGCACTGGCTCAGGCTGCCCCCTGGAGTTCAAAACGGACGGACAAGATGGAAATCAGCCGAATGATGTTAACCCCTTTACGGTGGAATAAAATTTTTGAAAACTTTCACCAACGGTGGAATTTTTTTTTGAAAAAAAAAGTGAGTTAAAGCCTTTTTTGAGTTTCTATAATTATTATAAGCATAATGTACTGCGTTATTTTACTTGTATTTTACTTTTATTTTTTTCACATTTTTTACCAGTTTCCTACGATTATGCGGAAAAAACGATTTTCTGGCATGCATGTTCATTGTATTATTCCGATATAAACTAGTCATTAGAGTACAGTAAGAAGCCAGTTCTGTGGACTGTCAAGAGGAGTATGGTGTACCCTCAATAGTTATATTTAGTGTGATACATCTCAAAACAAGGTTCCACACACAGTGGAACATCACAGTCTGCACACATGAAGCTGGTCTCCTTCCGGATCTTCTTTCCATCTGGTCCAAGGTGTGAGCAGCACACCTTACAGCAGCGTGTTCGTGCTTTCTTCCCAGGGTTTGATGGAATTCTCTTAGGGAAATGACGCCCAGTCAGTCGCAGTGGATTGAAGGGCGACCCCGTTTGACCTGAACATGGAGTGGATCAACGGCTTGAATCGAGGTCGTCTAGTTCGCTGTTAGGCTGTTCCGCTGTTCTAACATCACCCCTCCGAATGTCTGCAGCTATTACCATTAGCCCTAGTTATCTCGGGCACCACAGTAAGCGAAAGGCAGCTATATTATGCAGTTGGGGATAGGCCAAGGTGCAACCCGAGATATCCCGGGCTGCACAGTTGGGGAGAGTTAGCGGAGCCCGAGTTATTCCGGGCTCCACCGTAAAGGGGTTAATAAAGCGGAGCCCTCCTCCTTATCTACCAGGCTTGGGACTGGCACGACAATAGGTCAGGATGTGGTAGGCCTATTGCCGTGGCGGAGTTACTCTTAGTCAGTCAAGTGTATGTTAAATTGGTGTTCTGTCTGGCGGAAACGGGTCTGAGAGCAACGCTTAAAGAGATAGAGTTGTTTACTCGTCGGCTGCCAAAGCTGAAATGAACCTAGACGCGCGGCAGCGATATAGCTTAATACCCGGTCTAGGGATCAGGGTTCAGGTTTGGGTAGTCCATCCCTCTCTCCCCCCAAGGAAACAACGAGGCTCGGGCGGGATAGGTTAAAAAAACTACAAAGTATGCCAAGACATATTGCACTGGCTCAGGCTGCCCCCTGGAGTTCAAAACGGACGGACAAGATGGAAATCAGCCGAATGATGTTAATAAAGCGGAGCCCTCCTCCTTATCTACCAGGCTTGGGACTGGCACGACAATAGGTCAGGATGTGGTAGGCCTATTGCCGTGGCGGAGTTACTCTTAGTCAGTCAAGTGTATGTTAAATTGGTGTTCTGTCTGGCGGAAACGGGTCTGAGAGCAACGCTTAAAGAGATAGAGTTGTTTACTCGTCGGCTGCCAAAGCTGAAATGAACCTAGACGCGCGGCAGCGATATAGCTTAATACCCGGTCTAGGGATCAGGGTTCAGGTTTGGGTAGTCCATCCCTCTCTCCCCCCAAGGAAACAACGAGGCTCGGGCGGGATAGGTTAAAAAAACTACAAAGTATGCCAAGACATATTGCACTGGCTCAGGCTGCCCCCTGGAGTTCAAAACGGACGGACAAGATGGAAATCAGCCGAATGATGTTAATAAAGCGGAGCCCTCCTCCTTATCTACCAGGCTTGGGACTGGCACGACAATAGGTCAGGATGTGGTAGGCCTATTGCCGTGGCGGAGTTACTCTTAGTCAGTCAAGTGTATGTTAAATTGGTGTTCTGTCTGGCGGAAACGGGTCTGAGAGCAACGCTTAAAGAGATAGAGTTGTTTACTCGTCGGCTGCCAAAGCTGAAATGAACCTAGACGCGCGGCAGCGATATAGCTTAATACCCGGTCTAGGGATCAGGGTTCAGGTTTGGGTAGTCCATCCCTCTCTCCCCCCAAGGAAACAACGAGGCTCGGGCGGGATAGGTTAAAAAAACTACAAAGTATGCCAAGACATATTGCACTGGCTCAGGCTGCCCCCTGGAGTTCAAAACGGACGGACAAGATGGAAATCAGCCGAATGATGTTAATAAAGCGGAGCCCTCCTCCTTATCTACCAGGCTTGGGACTGGCACGACAATAGGTCAGGATGTGGTAGGCCTATTGCCGTGGCGGAGTTACTCTTAGTCAGTCAAGTGTATGTTAAATTGGTGTTCTGTCTGGCGGAAACGGGTCTGAGAGCAACGCTTAAAGAGATAGAGTTGTTTACTCGTCGGCTGCCAAAGCTGAAATGAACCTAGACGCGCGGCAGCGATATAGCTTAATACCCGGTCTAGGGATCAGGGTTCAGGTTTGGGTAGTCCATCCCTCTCTCCCCCCAAGGAAACAACGAGGCTCGGGCGGGATAGGTTAAAAAAACTACAAAGTATGCCAAGACATATTGCACTGGCTCAGGCTGCCCCCTGGAGTTCAAAACGGACGGACAAGATGGAAATCAGCCGAATGATGTTAATAAAGCGGAGCCCTCCTCCTTATCTACCAGGCTTGGGACTGGCACGACAATAGGTCAGGATGTGGTAGGCCTATTGCCGTGGCGGAGTTACTCTTAGTCAGTCAAGTGTATGTTAAATTGGTGTTCTGTCTGGCGGAAACGGGTCTGAGAGCAACGCTTAAAGAGATAGAGTTGTTTACTCGTCGGCTGCCAAAGCTGAAATGAACCTAGACGCGCGGCAGCGATATAGCTTAATACCCGGTCTAGGGATCAGGGTTCAGGTTTGGGTAGTCCATCCCTCTCTCCCCCCAAGGAAACAACGAGGCTCGGGCGGGATAGGTTAAAAAAACTACAAAGTATGCCAAGACATATTGCACTGGCTCAGGCTGCCCCCTGGAGTTCAAAACGGACGGACAAGATGGAAATCAGCCGAATGATGTTAATAAAGCGGAGCCCTCCTCCTTATCTACCAGGCTTGGGACTGGCACGACAATAGGTCAGGATGTGGTAGGCCTATTGCCGTGGCGGAGTTACTCTTAGTCAGTCAAGTGTATGTTAAATTGGTGTTCTGTCTGGCGGAAACGGGTCTGAGAGCAACGCTTAAAGAGATAGAGTTGTTTACTCGTCGGCTGCCAAAGCTGAAATGAACCTAGACGCGCGGCAGCGATATAGCTTAATACCCGGTCTAGGGATCAGGGTTCAGGTTTGGGTAGTCCATCCCTCTCTCCCCCCAAGGAAACAACGAGGCTCGGGCGGGATAGGTTAAAAAAACTACAAAGTATGCCAAGACATATTGCACTGGCTCAGGCTGCCCCCTGGAGTTCAAAACGGACGGACAAGATGGAAATCAGCCGAATGATGTTAATAAAGCGGAGCCCTCCTCCTTATCTACCAGGCTTGGGACTGGCACGACAATAGGTCAGGATGTGGTAGGCCTATTGCCGTGGCGGAGTTACTCTTAGTCAGTCAAGTGTATGTTAAATTGGTGTTCTGTCTGGCGGAAACGGGTCTGAGAGCAACGCTTAAAGAGATAGAGTTGTTTACTCGTCGGCTGCCAAAGCTGAAATGAACCTAGACGCGCGGCAGCGATATAGCTTAATACCCGGTCTAGGGATCAGGGTTCAGGTTTGGGTAGTCCATCCCTCTCTCCCCCCAAGGAAACAACGAGGCTCGGGCGGGATAGGTTAAAAAAACTACAAAGTATGCCAAGACATATTGCACTGGCTCAGGCTGCCCCCTGGAGTTCAAAACGGACGGACAAGATGGAAATCAGCCGAATGATGTTAATAAAGCGGAGCCCTCCTCCTTATCTACCAGGCTTGGGACTGGCACGACAATAGGTCAGGATGTGGTAGGCCTATTGCCGTGGCGGAGTTACTCTTAGTCAGTCAAGTGTATGTTAAATTGGTGTTCTGTCTGGCGGAAACGGGTCTGAGAGCAACGCTTAAAGAGATAGAGTTGTTTACTCGTCGGCTGCCAAAGCTGAAATGAACCTAGACGCGCGGCAGCGATATAGCTTAATACCCGGTCTAGGGATCAGGGTTCAGGTTTGGGTAGTCCATCCCTCTCTCCCCCCAAGGAAACAACGAGGCTCGGGCGGGATAGGTTAAAAAAACTACAAAGTATGCCAAGACATATTGCACTGGCTCAGGCTGCCCCCTGGAGTTCAAAACGGACGGACAAGATGGAAATCAGCCGAATGATGTTAATAAAGCGGAGCCCTCCTCCTTATCTACCAGGCTTGGGACTGGCACGACAATAGGTCAGGATGTGGTAGGCCTATTGCCGTGGCGGAGTTACTCTTAGTCAGTCAAGTGTATGTTAAATTGGTGTTCTGTCTGGCGGAAACGGGTCTGAGAGCAACGCTTAAAGAGATAGAGTTGTTTACTCGTCGGCTGCCAAAGCTGAAATGAACCTAGACGCGCGGCAGCGATATAGCTTAATACCCGGTCTAGGGATCAGGGTTCAGGTTTGGGTAGTCCATCCCTCTCTCCCCCCAAGGAAACAACGAGGCTCGGGCGGGATAGGTTAAAAAAACTACAAAGTATGCCAAGACATATTGCACTGGCTCAGGCTGCCCCCTGGAGTTCAAAACGGACGGACAAGATGGAAATCAGCCGAATGATGTTAATAAAGCGGAGCCCTCCTCCTTATCTACCAGGCTTGGGACTGGCACGACAATAGGTCAGGATGTGGTAGGCCTATTGCCGTGGCGGAGTTACTCTTAGTCAGTCAAGTGTATGTTAAATTGGTGTTCTGTCTGGCGGAAACGGGTCTGAGAGCAACGCTTAAAGAGATAGAGTTGTTTACTCGTCGGCTGCCAAAGCTGAAATGAACCTAGACGCGCGGCAGCGATATAGCTTAATACCCGGTCTAGGGATCAGGGTTCAGGTTTGGGTAGTCCATCCCTCTCTCCCCCCAAGGAAACAACGAGGCTCGGGCGGGATAGGTTAAAAAAACTACAAAGTATGCCAAGACATATTGCACTGGCTCAGGCTGCCCCCTGGAGTTCAAAACGGACGGACAAGATGGAAATCAGCCGAATGATGTTAATAAAGCGGAGCCCTCCTCCTTATCTACCAGGCTTGGGACTGGCACGACAATAGGTCAGGATGTGGTAGGCCTATTGCCGTGGCGGAGTTACTCTTAGTCAGTCAAGTGTATGTTAAATTGGTGTTCTGTCTGGCGGAAACGGGTCTGAGAGCAACGCTTAAAGAGATAGAGTTGTTTACTCGTCGGCTGCCAAAGCTGAAATGAACCTAGACGCGCGGCAGCGATATAGCTTAATACCCGGTCTAGGGATCAGGGTTCAGGTTTGGGTAGTCCATCCCTCTCTCCCCCCAAGGAAACAACGAGGCTCGGGCGGGATAGGTTAAAAAAACTACAAAGTATGCCAAGACATATTGCACTGGCTCAGGCTGCCCCCTGGAGTTCAAAACGGACGGACAAGATGGAAATCAGCCGAATGATGTTAATAAAGCGGAGCCCTCCTCCTTATCTACCAGGCTTGGGACTGGCACGACAATAGGTCAGGATGTGGTAGGCCTATTGCCGTGGCGGAGTTACTCTTAGTCAGTCAAGTGTATGTTAAATTGGTGTTCTGTCTGGCGGAAACGGGTCTGAGAGCAACGCTTAAAGAGATAGAGTTGTTTACTCGTCGGCTGCCAAAGCTGAAATGAACCTAGACGCGCGGCAGCGATATAGCTTAATACCCGGTCTAGGGATCAGGGTTCAGGTTTGGGTAGTCCATCCCTCTCTCCCCCCAAGGAAACAACGAGGCTCGGGCGGGATAGGTTAAAAAAACTACAAAGTATGCCAAGACATATTGCACTGGCTCAGGCTGCCCCCTGGAGTTCAAAACGGACGGACAAGATGGAAATCAGCCGAATGATGTTAATAAAGCGGAGCCCTCCTCCTTATCTACCAGGCTTGGGACTGGCACGACAATAGGTCAGGATGTGGTAGGCCTATTGCCGTGGCGGAGTTACTCTTAGTCAGTCAAGTGTATGTTAAATTGGTGTTCTGTCTGGCGGAAACGGGTCTGAGAGCAACGCTTAAAGAGATAGAGTTGTTTACTCGTCGGCTGCCAAAGCTGAAATGAACCTAGACGCGCGGCAGCGATATAGCTTAATACCCGGTCTAGGGATCAGGGTTCAGGTTTGGGTAGTCCATCCCTCTCTCCCCCCAAGGAAACAACGAGGCTCGGGCGGGATAGGTTAAAAAAACTACAAAGTATGCCAAGACATATTGCACTGGCTCAGGCTGCCCCCTGGAGTTCAAAACGGACGGACAAGATGGAAATCAGCCGAATGATGTTAATAAAGCGGAGCCCTCCTCCTTATAGGGTTAGGGTTAGGGTTAGGGTTAGGGTTAGGGTTAGGGTTAGGGTTAGGGTTAGGGTTAGGGTTAGGGTTAGGGTTAGGGTTAGGGTTAGGGTTAGGGTTAGGGTTAGGGTTAGGGTTAGGGTTAGGGTTAGGGTTAGGGTTAGGGTTAGGGTTAGGGTTAGGGTTAGGGTTAGGGTTAGGGTTAGGGTTAGGGTTAGGGTTAGGGTTAGGGTTAGGGTTAGGGTTAGGGTTAGGGTTAGGGTTAGGGTTAGGGTTAGGGTTAGGGTTAGGGTTAGGGTTAGGGTTAGGGTTAGGGTTAGGGTTAGGGTTAGGGTTAGGGTTAGGGTTAGGGTTAGGGTTAGGGTTAGGGTTAGGGTTAGGATTAAGAAAAGGGTTAGCATGTCAAAGACATGTAGCACTGGCTCAAGACGATCTCCAGGGATCAAAAAAGGACCAAGTGTCGATGCGGTGTCGCATGTAAGCAGATTGGTAAAGTAAATACTATATTCAAGTCACAGTTCCATACAGGTCAGACAGAGGACCATGTACCACACCAGCAGCACCACTACAGTCTCAAAGGAATGCCCCGGTCGCCTCAAGTGCATGGGACACCCAATATCAGCCGCAGTACAGTGGAATGGTCAAAACTGGCCCCGGATGTTATACTCAAGCGGAACCCTCCTCCTTATTACCAGGCTTGGGACTGGCACGACAAAGGGGTTGGCCTATTGCCGTGGCGGAGTTGCCTACTCTGGGTCAAAATGGTGTTAATGTCTGGTAAAATGGGTCTAAGGGACCGCTTCCTGCCTAGGGCGTGGACTGTGGACGTGCAAACTGTGACTGAAGAGCGAGAGATGTTGACTCGTCGACTGCTAAGACTGAAATGAACTTTAACGCGCGGCGCCAATGTAGGCTAAAACCGGGTATAGGGCTTAGTCTTACGGGATCGGTTAGACACATAATCACTCTCCATCCCCCCGGAAAACGAACGAGGCGCGGGCAGGTTAGGATTAAGAAAAGGGTTAGCATGTCAAAGACATGTAGCACTGGCTCAAGACGATCTCCAGGGATCAAAAAAGGACCAAGTGTCGATGCGGTGTCGCATGTAAGCAGATTGGTAAAGTAAATACTATATTCAAGTCACAGTTCCATACAGGTCAGACAGAGGACCATGTACCACACCAGCAGCACCACTACAGTCTCAAAGGAATGCCCCGGTCGCCTCAAGTGCATGGGACACCCAATATCAGCCGCAGTACAGTGGAATGGTCAAAACTGGCCCCGGATGTTATACTCAAGCGGAACCCTCCTCCTTATTACCAGGCTTGGGACTGGCACGACAAAGGGGTTGGCCTATTGCCGTGGCGGAGTTGCCTACTCTGGGTCAAAATGGTGTTAATGTCTGGTAAAATGGGTCTAAGGGACCGCTTCCTGCCTAGGGCGTGGACTGTGGACGTGCAAACTGTGACTGAAGAGCGAGAGATGTTGACTCGTCGACTGCTAAGACTGAAATGAACTTTAACGCGCGGCGCCAATGTAGGCTAAAACCGGGTATAGGGCTTAGTCTTACGGGATCGGTTAGACACATAATCACTCTCCATCCCCCCGGAAAACGAACGAGGCGCGGGCAGGTTAGGATTAAGAAAAGGGTTAGCATGTCAAAGACATGTAGCACTGGCTCAAGACGATCTCCAGGGATCAAAAAAGGACCAAGTGTCGATGCGGTGTCGCATGTAAGCAGATTGGTAAAGTAAATACTATATTCAAGTCACAGTTCCATACAGGTCAGACAGAGGACCATGTACCACACCAGCAGCACCACTACAGTCTCAAAGGAATGCCCCGGTCGCCTCAAGTGCATGGGACACCCAATATCAGCCGCAGTACAGTGGAATGGTCAAAACTGGCCCCGGATGTTATACTCAAGCGGAACCCTCCTCCTTATTACCAGGCTTGGGACTGGCACGACAAAGGGGTTGGCCTATTGCCGTGGCGGAGTTGCCTACTCTGGGTCAAAATGGTGTTAATGTCTGGTAAAATGGGTCTAAGGGACCGCTTCCTGCCTAGGGCGTGGACTGTGGACGTGCAAACTGTGACTGAAGAGCGAGAGATGTTGACTCGTCGACTGCTAAGACTGAAATGAACTTTAACGCGCGGCGCCAATGTAGGCTAAAACCGGGTATAGGGCTTAGTCTTACGGGATCGGTTAGACACATAATCACTCTCCATCCCCCCGGAAAACGAACGAGGCGCGGGCAGGTTAGGATTAAGAAAAGGGTTAGCATGTCAAAGACATGTAGCACTGGCTCAAGACGATCTCCAGGGATCAAAAAAGGACCAAGTGTCGATGCGGTGTCGCATGTAAGCAGATTGGTAAAGTAAATACTATATTCAAGTCACAGTTCCATACAGGTCAGACAGAGGACCATGTACCACACCAGCAGCACCACTACAGTCTCAAAGGAATGCCCCGGTCGCCTCAAGTGCATGGGACACCCAATATCAGCCGCAGTACAGTGGAATGGTCAAAACTGGCCCCGGATGTTATACTCAAGCGGAACCCTCCTCCTTATTACCAGGCTTGGGACTGGCACGACAAAGGGGTTGGCCTATTGCCGTGGCGGAGTTGCCTACTCTGGGTCAAAATGGTGTTAATGTCTGGTAAAATGGGTCTAAGGGACCGCTTCCTGCCTAGGGCGTGGACTGTGGACGTGCAAACTGTGACTGAAGAGCGAGAGATGTTGACTCGTCGACTGCTAAGACTGAAATGAACTTTAACGCGCGGCGCCAATGTAGGCTAAAACCGGGTATAGGGCTTAGTCTTACGGGATCGGTTAGACACATAATCACTCTCCATCCCCCCGGAAAACGAACGAGGCGCGGGCAGGTTAGGATTAAGAAAAGGGTTAGCATGTCAAAGACATGTAGCACTGGCTCAAGACGATCTCCAGGGATCAAAAAAGGACCAAGTGTCGATGCGGTGTCGCATGTAAGCAGATTGGTAAAGTAAATACTATATTCAAGTCACAGTTCCATACAGGTCAGACAGAGGACCATGTACCACACCAGCAGCACCACTACAGTCTCAAAGGAATGCCCCGGTCGCCTCAAGTGCATGGGACACCCAATATCAGCCGCAGTACAGTGGAATGGTCAAAACTGGCCCCGGATGTTATACTCAAGCGGAACCCTCCTCCTTATTACCAGGCTTGGGACTGGCACGACAAAGGGGTTGGCCTATTGCCGTGGCGGAGTTGCCTACTCTGGGTCAAAATGGTGTTAATGTCTGGTAAAATGGGTCTAAGGGACCGCTTCCTGCCTAGGGCGTGGACTGTGGACGTGCAAACTGTGACTGAAGAGCGAGAGATGTTGACTCGTCGACTGCTAAGACTGAAATGAACTTTAACGCGCGGCGCCAATGTAGGCTAAAACCGGGTATAGGGCTTAGTCTTACGGGATCGGTTAGACACATAATCACTCTCCATCCCCCCGGAAAACGAACGAGGCGCGGGCAGGTTAGGATTAAGAAAAGGGTTAGCATGTCAAAGACATGTAGCACTGGCTCAAGACGATCTCCAGGGATCAAAAAAGGACCAAGTGTCGATGCGGTGTCGCATGTAAGCAGATTGGTAAAGTAAATACTATATTCAAGTCACAGTTCCATACAGGTCAGACAGAGGACCATGTACCACACCAGCAGCACCACTACAGTCTCAAAGGAATGCCCCGGTCGCCTCAAGTGCATGGGACACCCAATATCAGCCGCAGTACAGTGGAATGGTCAAAACTGGCCCCGGATGTTATACTCAAGCGGAACCCTCCTCCTTATTACCAGGCTTGGGACTGGCACGACAAAGGGGTTGGCCTATTGCCGTGGCGGAGTTGCCTACTCTGGGTCAAAATGGTGTTAATGTCTGGTAAAATGGGTCTAAGGGACCGCTTCCTGCCTAGGGCGTGGACTGTGGACGTGCAAACTGTGACTGAAGAGCGAGAGATGTTGACTCGTCGACTGCTAAGACTGAAATGAACTTTAACGCGCGGCGCCAATGTAGGCTAAAACCGGGTATAGGGCTTAGTCTTACGGGATCGGTTAGACACATAATCACTCTCCATCCCCCCGGAAAACGAACGAGGCGCGGGCAGGTTAGGATTAAGAAAAGGGTTAGCATGTCAAAGACATGTAGCACTGGCTCAAGACGATCTCCAGGGATCAAAAAAGGACCAAGTGTCGATGCGGTGTCGCATGTAAGCAGATTGGTAAAGTAAATACTATATTCAAGTCACAGTTCCATACAGGTCAGACAGAGGACCATGTACCACACCAGCAGCACCACTACAGTCTCAAAGGAATGCCCCGGTCGCCTCAAGTGCATGGGACACCCAATATCAGCCGCAGTACAGTGGAATGGTCAAAACTGGCCCCGGATGTTATACTCAAGCGGAACCCTCCTCCTTATTACCAGGCTTGGGACTGGCACGACAAAGGGGTTGGCCTATTGCCGTGGCGGAGTTGCCTACTCTGGGTCAAAATGGTGTTAATGTCTGGTAAAATGGGTCTAAGGGACCGCTTCCTGCCTAGGGCGTGGACTGTGGACGTGCAAACTGTGACTGAAGAGCGAGAGATGTTGACTCGTCGACTGCTAAGACTGAAATGAACTTTAACGCGCGGCGCCAATGTAGGCTAAAACCGGGTATAGGGCTTAGTCTTACGGGATCGGTTAGACACATAATCACTCTCCATCCCCCCGGAAAACGAACGAGGCGCGGGCAGGTTAGGATTAAGAAAAGGGTTAGCATGTCAAAGACATGTAGCACTGGCTCAAGACGATCTCCAGGGATCAAAAAAGGACCAAGTGTCGATGCGGTGTCGCATGTAAGCAGATTGGTAAAGTAAATACTATATTCAAGTCACAGTTCCATACAGGTCAGACAGAGGACCATGTACCACACCAGCAGCACCACTACAGTCTCAAAGGAATGCCCCGGTCGCCTCAAGTGCATGGGACACCCAATATCAGCCGCAGTACAGTGGAATGGTCAAAACTGGCCCCGGATGTTATACTCAAGCGGAACCCTCCTCCTTATTACCAGGCTTGGGACTGGCACGACAAAGGGGTTGGCCTATTGCCGTGGCGGAGTTGCCTACTCTGGGTCAAAATGGTGTTAATGTCTGGTAAAATGGGTCTAAGGGACCGCTTCCTGCCTAGGGCGTGGACTGTGGACGTGCAAACTGTGACTGAAGAGCGAGAGATGTTGACTCGTCGACTGCTAAGACTGAAATGAACTTTAACGCGCGGCGCCAATGTAGGCTAAAACCGGGTATAGGGCTTAGTCTTACGGGATCGGTTAGACACATAATCACTCTCCATCCCCCCGGAAAACGAACGAGGCGCGGGCAGGTTAGGATTAAGAAAAGGGTTAGCATGTCAAAGACATGTAGCACTGGCTCAAGACGATCTCCAGGGATCAAAAAAGGACCAAGTGTCGATGCGGTGTCGCATGTAAGCAGATTGGTAAAGTAAATACTATATTCAAGTCACAGTTCCATACAGGTCAGACAGAGGACCATGTACCACACCAGCAGCACCACTACAGTCTCAAAGGAATGCCCCGGTCGCCTCAAGTGCATGGGACACCCAATATCAGCCGCAGTACAGTGGAATGGTCAAAACTGGCCCCGGATGTTATACTCAAGCGGAACCCTCCTCCTTATTACCAGGCTTGGGACTGGCACGACAAAGGGGTTGGCCTATTGCCGTGGCGGAGTTGCCTACTCTGGGTCAAAATGGTGTTAATGTCTGGTAAAATGGGTCTAAGGGACCGCTTCCTGCCTAGGGCGTGGACTGTGGACGTGCAAACTGTGACTGAAGAGCGAGAGATGTTGACTCGTCGACTGCTAAGACTGAAATGAACTTTAACGCGCGGCGCCAATGTAGGCTAAAACCGGGTATAGGGCTTAGTCTTACGGGATCGGTTAGACACATAATCACTCTCCATCCCCCCGGAAAACGAACGAGGCGCGGGCAGGTTAGGATTAAGAAAAGGGTTAGCATGTCAAAGACATGTAGCACTGGCTCAAGACGATCTCCAGGGATCAAAAAAGGACCAAGTGTCGATGCGGTGTCGCATGTAAGCAGATTGGTAAAGTAAATACTATATTCAAGTCACAGTTCCATACAGGTCAGACAGAGGACCATGTACCACACCAGCAGCACCACTACAGTCTCAAAGGAATGCCCCGGTCGCCTCAAGTGCATGGGACACCCAATATCAGCCGCAGTACAGTGGAATGGTCAAAACTGGCCCCGGATGTTATACTCAAGCGGAACCCTCCTCCTTATTACCAGGCTTGGGACTGGCACGACAAAGGGGTTGGCCTATTGCCGTGGCGGAGTTGCCTACTCTGGGTCAAAATGGTGTTAATGTCTGGTAAAATGGGTCTAAGGGACCGCTTCCTGCCTAGGGCGTGGACTGTGGACGTGCAAACTGTGACTGAAGAGCGAGAGATGTTGACTCGTCGACTGCTAAGACTGAAATGAACTTTAACGCGCGGCGCCAATGTAGGCTAAAACCGGGTATAGGGCTTAGTCTTACGGGATCGGTTAGACACATAATCACTCTCCATCCCCCCGGAAAACGAACGAGGCGCGGGCAGGTTAGGATTAAGAAAAGGGTTAGCATGTCAAAGACATGTAGCACTGGCTCAAGACGATCTCCAGGGATCAAAAAAGGACCAAGTGTCGATGCGGTGTCGCATGTAAGCAGATTGGTAAAGTAAATACTATATTCAAGTCACAGTTCCATACAGGTCAGACAGAGGACCATGTACCACACCAGCAGCACCACTACAGTCTCAAAGGAATGCCCCGGTCGCCTCAAGTGCATGGGACACCCAATATCAGCCGCAGTACAGTGGAATGGTCAAAACTGGCCCCGGATGTTATACTCAAGCGGAACCCTCCTCCTTATTACCAGGCTTGGGACTGGCACGACAAAGGGGTTGGCCTATTGCCGTGGCGGAGTTGCCTACTCTGGGTCAAAATGGTGTTAATGTCTGGTAAAATGGGTCTAAGGGACCGCTTCCTGCCTAGGGCGTGGACTGTGGACGTGCAAACTGTGACTGAAGAGCGAGAGATGTTGACTCGTCGACTGCTAAGACTGAAATGAACTTTAACGCGCGGCGCCAATGTAGGCTAAAACCGGGTATAGGGCTTAGTCTTACGGGATCGGTTAGACACATAATCACTCTCCATCCCCCCGGAAAACGAACGAGGCGCGGGCAGGTTAGGATTAAGAAAAGGGTTAGCATGTCAAAGACATGTAGCACTGGCTCAAGACGATCTCCAGGGATCAAAAAAGGACCAAGTGTCGATGCGGTGTCGCATGTAAGCAGATTGGTAAAGTAAATACTATATTCAAGTCACAGTTCCATACAGGTCAGACAGAGGACCATGTACCACACCAGCAGCACCACTACAGTCTCAAAGGAATGCCCCGGTCGCCTCAAGTGCATGGGACACCCAATATCAGCCGCAGTACAGTGGAATGGTCAAAACTGGCCCCGGATGTTATACTCAAGCGGAACCCTCCTCCTTATTACCAGGCTTGGGACTGGCACGACAAAGGGGTTGGCCTATTGCCGTGGCGGAGTTGCCTACTCTGGGTCAAAATGGTGTTAATGTCTGGTAAAATGGGTCTAAGGGACCGCTTCCTGCCTAGGGCGTGGACTGTGGACGTGCAAACTGTGACTGAAGAGCGAGAGATGTTGACTCGTCGACTGCTAGGGTTAGGGTTAGGGTTAGGGTTAGGGTTAGGGTTAGGGTTAGGGTTAGGGTTAGGGTTAGGGTTAGGGTTAGGGTTAGGGTTAGGGTTAGGGTTAGGGTTAGGGTTAGGGTTAGGGTTAGGGTTAGGGTTAGGGTTAGGGTTAGGGTTAGGGTTAGGGTTAGGGTTAGGGTTAGGGTTAGGGTTAGGGTTAGGGTTAGGGTTAGGGTTAGGGTTAGGGTTAGGGTTAGGGTTAGGGTTAGGGTTAGGGTTAGGGTTAGGGTTAGGGTTAGGGTTAGGGTTAGGGTTAGGGTTAGGGTTAGGGTTAGGGTTAGGGTTAGGGTTAGGGTTAGGGTTAGGGTTAGGGTTAGGGTTAGGGTTAGGGTTAGGGTTAGGGTTAGGGTTAGGGTTAGGGTTAGGGTTAGGGTTAGGGTTAGGGTTAGGGTTAGGGTTAGGGTTAGGGTTAGGGTTAGGGTTAGGGTTAGGGTTAGGGTTAGGGTTAGGGTTAGGGTTAGGGTTAGGGTTAGGGTTAGGGTTAGGGTTAGGGTTAGGGTTAGGGTTAGGGTTAGGGTTAGGGTTAGGGTTAGGGTTAGGGTTAGGGTTAGGGTTAGGGTTAGGGTTAGGGTTAGGGTTAGGGTTAGGGTTAGGGTTAGGGTTAGGGTTAGGGTTAGGGTTAGGGTTAGGGTTAGGGTTAGGGTTAGGGTTAGGGTTAGGGTTAGGGTTAGGGTTAGGGTTAGGGTTAGGGTTAGGGTTAGGGTTAGGGTTAGGGTTAGGGTTAGGGTTAGGGTTAGGGTTAGGGTTAGGGTTAGGGTTAGGGTTAGGGTTAGGGTTAGGGTTAGGGTTAGGGTTAGGGTTAGGGTTAGGGTTAGGTTTAAAAGAACTATATACAGGTGCACGGGCACAATCGACTCCTCCAGCGCTTCCGGGGTGCTTTTCTCAACTCCCCAGCTACATATTATAATAGTATTATGTTTTACAGCCTCTGCTTTGTAGCTTCTTTGGCTCAGTAGTAGTAGAGTATATTAGTATAGGCCTCTGCATCTTGCGTCCTGGGCCTTAGAATAGAGTATACTAGACCTTTGCCGGTGGGCATATAGGTACTAGCGAGGGTAGCGGCCCCTCCTCATTTGTCCAGGCTTGGGACTGGCACGGCAGAAATGTTCTGTCCGTGGCTGAGTTGCCCGCTTGTTGGCGTGGTCAAGAAAGCACAAGAGTGAGGAGAGAGCTACCATAGATAGAGTAATGTTGGCCATAGTGGGCCTATTATAATATTATATTATACAATACCACTTTGTTGGTTTTTCGGCTGCCTTGACTGAGCGCTCCTGGGTCTTGCCATCTGTGCGGACTGTTGATTTCAAACTGCAGACGTCGAGGAAGGGACCTCTATAAGTGGGGCTATGGCCCTCAGAGGTGGTAGTGGCGGTGGCGGCGGCTGACCAGGCGGCGGCCCACGGCTCAAACAAGGGACTGTGCCCTGAGGGGGGATGCGGTGGCGGTTGTGACCGTCGCACGGCGGTTGCATCTGTTGCGAGCCATCTTGGACCTCACAGACGCAGACATGGAGAGACACAGGCAGGCAGACCGACATACACCTTCAAAATTCAAATATTTGACGCCCAATAGCACTGCCCCAGCCGTTTGGCCTGTAGGCTCTATGTGTGCAAAAAATATTCATAGTTTTTATATTAATCGACAGATTTTTTCGTTCTTTGCTGTGTGGGTTCTTTGGCCCTTTGGCTATTGTATAAAATCATCAGAATGAATATATCTCTATATCAAAGCTCCTATTAGATCGATTGACCTTTCCATGTATGAATATGATATAATTATGCTTGCGGTTGTTCCGCAGCGTCTTTGTTCCTGTATTTCTATATTTCCCTTGTTTAGGGTTAGTTTTAGGGTTAGGGTTAGTTATCCTTATTTTATGCATAATAGTACGGCCCTGCCCATTTGCATGTAGGCTATATATGTGCAAAAATACTATAAACACCTCAAACCTCATATATCTATATATGAAATATATATATATGTGTAAAATGTAGACTGAGGAGAGTCCTATACAGGGAGGGATCTCCGTGAGTTTCCCTCTTCCTGTAGGCTGTAACACTGTCCGTAGACGCCAAAGGAGAAGTTAGGCACTGGCTAGAGTTAGGTTTAAAAGAACTATATACAGGTGCACGGGCACAATCGACTCCTCCAGCGCTTCCGGGGTGCTTTTCTCAACTCCCCAGCTACATATTATAATAGTATTATGTTTTACAGCCTCTGCTTTGTAGCTTCTTTGGCTCAGTAGTAGTAGAGTATATTAGTATAGGCCTCTGCATCTTGCGTCCTGGGCCTTAGAATAGAGTATACTAGACCTTTGCCGGTGGGCATATAGGTACTAGCGAGGGTAGCGGCCCCTCCTCATTTGTCCAGGCTTGGGACTGGCACGGCAGAAATGTTCTGTCCGTGGCTGAGTTGCCCGCTTGTTGGCGTGGTCAAGAAAGCACAAGAGTGAGGAGAGAGCTACCATAGATAGAGTAATGTTGGCCATAGTGGGCCTATTATAATATTATATTATACAATACCACTTTGTTGGTTTTTCGGCTGCCTTGACTGAGCGCTCCTGGGTCTTGCCATCTGTGCGGACTGTTGATTTCAAACTGCAGACGTCGAGGAAGGGACCTCTATAAGTGGGGCTATGGCCCTCAGAGGTGGTAGTGGCGGTGGCGGCGGCTGACCAGGCGGCGGCCCACGGCTCAAACAAGGGACTGTGCCCTGAGGGGGGATGCGGTGGCGGTTGTGACCGTCGCACGGCGGTTGCATCTGTTGCGAGCCATCTTGGACCTCACAGACGCAGACATGGAGAGACACAGGCAGGCAGACCGACATACACCTTCAAAATTCAAATATTTGACGCCCAATAGCACTGCCCCAGCCGTTTGGCCTGTAGGCTCTATGTGTGCAAAAAATATTCATAGTTTTTATATTAATCGACAGATTTTTTCGTTCTTTGCTGTGTGGGTTCTTTGGCCCTTTGGCTATTGTATAAAATCATCAGAATGAATATATCTCTATATCAAAGCTCCTATTAGATCGATTGACCTTTCCATGTATGAATATGATATAATTATGCTTGCGGTTGTTCCGCAGCGTCTTTGTTCCTGTATTTCTATATTTCCCTTGTTTAGGGTTAGTTTTAGGGTTAGGGTTAGTTATCCTTATTTTATGCATAATAGTACGGCCCTGCCCATTTGCATGTAGGCTATATATGTGCAAAAATACTATAAACACCTCAAACCTCATATATCTATATATGAAATATATATATATGTGTAAAATGTAGACTGAGGAGAGTCCTATACAGGGAGGGATCTCCGTGAGTTTCCCTCTTCCTGTAGGCTGTAACACTGTCCGTAGACGCCAAAGGAGAAGTTAGGCACTGGCTAGAGTTAGGTTTAAAAGAACTATATACAGGTGCACGGGCACAATCGACTCCTCCAGCGCTTCCGGGGTGCTTTTCTCAACTCCCCAGCTACATATTATAATAGTATTATGTTTTACAGCCTCTGCTTTGTAGCTTCTTTGGCTCAGTAGTAGTAGAGTATATTAGTATAGGCCTCTGCATCTTGCGTCCTGGGCCTTAGAATAGAGTATACTAGACCTTTGCCGGTGGGCATATAGGTACTAGCGAGGGTAGCGGCCCCTCCTCATTTGTCCAGGCTTGGGACTGGCACGGCAGAAATGTTCTGTCCGTGGCTGAGTTGCCCGCTTGTTGGCGTGGTCAAGAAAGCACAAGAGTGAGGAGAGAGCTACCATAGATAGAGTAATGTTGGCCATAGTGGGCCTATTATAATATTATATTATACAATACCACTTTGTTGGTTTTTCGGCTGCCTTGACTGAGCGCTCCTGGGTCTTGCCATCTGTGCGGACTGTTGATTTCAAACTGCAGACGTCGAGGAAGGGACCTCTATAAGTGGGGCTATGGCCCTCAGAGGTGGTAGTGGCGGTGGCGGCGGCTGACCAGGCGGCGGCCCACGGCTCAAACAAGGGACTGTGCCCTGAGGGGGGATGCGGTGGCGGTTGTGACCGTCGCACGGCGGTTGCATCTGTTGCGAGCCATCTTGGACCTCACAGACGCAGACATGGAGAGACACAGGCAGGCAGACCGACATACACCTTCAAAATTCAAATATTTGACGCCCAATAGCACTGCCCCAGCCGTTTGGCCTGTAGGCTCTATGTGTGCAAAAAATATTCATAGTTTTTATATTAATCGACAGATTTTTTCGTTCTTTGCTGTGTGGGTTCTTTGGCCCTTTGGCTATTGTATAAAATCATCAGAATGAATATATCTCTATATCAAAGCTCCTATTAGATCGATTGACCTTTCCATGTATGAATATGATATAATTATGCTTGCGGTTGTTCCGCAGCGTCTTTGTTCCTGTATTTCTATATTTCCCTTGTTTAGGGTTAGTTTTAGGGTTAGGGTTAGTTATCCTTATTTTATGCATAATAGTACGGCCCTGCCCATTTGCATGTAGGCTATATATGTGCAAAAATACTATAAACACCTCAAACCTCATATATCTATATATGAAATATATATATATGTGTAAAATGTAGACTGAGGAGAGTCCTATACAGGGAGGGATCTCCGTGAGTTTCCCTCTTCCTGTAGGCTGTAACACTGTCCGTAGACGCCAAAGGAGAAGTTAGGCACTGGCTAGAGTTAGGTTTAAAAGAACTATATACAGGTGCACGGGCACAATCGACTCCTCCAGCGCTTCCGGGGTGCTTTTCTCAACTCCCCAGCTACATATTATAATAGTATTATGTTTTACAGCCTCTGCTTTGTAGCTTCTTTGGCTCAGTAGTAGTAGAGTATATTAGTATAGGCCTCTGCATCTTGCGTCCTGGGCCTTAGAATAGAGTATACTAGACCTTTGCCGGTGGGCATATAGGTACTAGCGAGGGTAGCGGCCCCTCCTCATTTGTCCAGGCTTGGGACTGGCACGGCAGAAATGTTCTGTCCGTGGCTGAGTTGCCCGCTTGTTGGCGTGGTCAAGAAAGCACAAGAGTGAGGAGAGAGCTACCATAGATAGAGTAATGTTGGCCATAGTGGGCCTATTATAATATTATATTATACAATACCACTTTGTTGGTTTTTCGGCTGCCTTGACTGAGCGCTCCTGGGTCTTGCCATCTGTGCGGACTGTTGATTTCAAACTGCAGACGTCGAGGAAGGGACCTCTATAAGTGGGGCTATGGCCCTCAGAGGTGGTAGTGGCGGTGGCGGCGGCTGACCAGGCGGCGGCCCACGGCTCAAACAAGGGACTGTGCCCTGAGGGGGGATGCGGTGGCGGTTGTGACCGTCGCACGGCGGTTGCATCTGTTGCGAGCCATCTTGGACCTCACAGACGCAGACATGGAGAGACACAGGCAGGCAGACCGACATACACCTTCAAAATTCAAATATTTGACGCCCAATAGCACTGCCCCAGCCGTTTGGCCTGTAGGCTCTATGTGTGCAAAAAATATTCATAGTTTTTATATTAATCGACAGATTTTTTCGTTCTTTGCTGTGTGGGTTCTTTGGCCCTTTGGCTATTGTATAAAATCATCAGAATGAATATATCTCTATATCAAAGCTCCTATTAGATCGATTGACCTTTCCATGTATGAATATGATATAATTATGCTTGCGGTTGTTCCGCAGCGTCTTTGTTCCTGTATTTCTATATTTCCCTTGTTTAGGGTTAGTTTTAGGGTTAGGGTTAGTTATCCTTATTTTATGCATAATAGTACGGCCCTGCCCATTTGCATGTAGGCTATATATGTGCAAAAATACTATAAACACCTCAAACCTCATATATCTATATATGAAATATATATATATGTGTAAAATGTAGACTGAGGAGAGTCCTATACAGGGAGGGATCTCCGTGAGTTTCCCTCTTCCTGTAGGCTGTAACACTGTCCGTAGACGCCAAAGGAGAAGTTAGGCACTGGCTAGAGTTAGGTTTAAAAGAACTATATACAGGTGCACGGGCACAATCGACTCCTCCAGCGCTTCCGGGGTGCTTTTCTCAACTCCCCAGCTACATATTATAATAGTATTATGTTTTACAGCCTCTGCTTTGTAGCTTCTTTGGCTCAGTAGTAGTAGAGTATATTAGTATAGGCCTCTGCATCTTGCGTCCTGGGCCTTAGAATAGAGTATACTAGACCTTTGCCGGTGGGCATATAGGTACTAGCGAGGGTAGCGGCCCCTCCTCATTTGTCCAGGCTTGGGACTGGCACGGCAGAAATGTTCTGTCCGTGGCTGAGTTGCCCGCTTGTTGGCGTGGTCAAGAAAGCACAAGAGTGAGGAGAGAGCTACCATAGATAGAGTAATGTTGGCCATAGTGGGCCTATTATAATATTATATTATACAATACCACTTTGTTGGTTTTTCGGCTGCCTTGACTGAGCGCTCCTGGGTCTTGCCATCTGTGCGGACTGTTGATTTCAAACTGCAGACGTCGAGGAAGGGACCTCTATAAGTGGGGCTATGGCCCTCAGAGGTGGTAGTGGCGGTGGCGGCGGCTGACCAGGCGGCGGCCCACGGCTCAAACAAGGGACTGTGCCCTGAGGGGGGATGCGGTGGCGGTTGTGACCGTCGCACGGCGGTTGCATCTGTTGCGAGCCATCTTGGACCTCACAGACGCAGACATGGAGAGACACAGGCAGGCAGACCGACATACACCTTCAAAATTCAAATATTTGACGCCCAATAGCACTGCCCCAGCCGTTTGGCCTGTAGGCTCTATGTGTGCAAAAAATATTCATAGTTTTTATATTAATCGACAGATTTTTTCGTTCTTTGCTGTGTGGGTTCTTTGGCCCTTTGGCTATTGTATAAAATCATCAGAATGAATATATCTCTATATCAAAGCTCCTATTAGATCGATTGACCTTTCCATGTATGAATATGATATAATTATGCTTGCGGTTGTTCCGCAGCGTCTTTGTTCCTGTATTTCTATATTTCCCTTGTTTAGGGTTAGTTTTAGGGTTAGGGTTAGTTATCCTTATTTTATGCATAATAGTACGGCCCTGCCCATTTGCATGTAGGCTATATATGTGCAAAAATACTATAAACACCTCAAACCTCATATATCTATATATGAAATATATATATATGTGTAAAATGTAGACTGAGGAGAGTCCTATACAGGGAGGGATCTCCGTGAGTTTCCCTCTTCCTGTAGGCTGTAACACTGTCCGTAGACGCCAAAGGAGAAGTTAGGCACTGGCTAGAGTTAGGTTTAAAAGAACTATATACAGGTGCACGGGCACAATCGACTCCTCCAGCGCTTCCGGGGTGCTTTTCTCAACTCCCCAGCTACATATTATAATAGTATTATGTTTTACAGCCTCTGCTTTGTAGCTTCTTTGGCTCAGTAGTAGTAGAGTATATTAGTATAGGCCTCTGCATCTTGCGTCCTGGGCCTTAGAATAGAGTATACTAGACCTTTGCCGGTGGGCATATAGGTACTAGCGAGGGTAGCGGCCCCTCCTCATTTGTCCAGGCTTGGGACTGGCACGGCAGAAATGTTCTGTCCGTGGCTGAGTTGCCCGCTTGTTGGCGTGGTCAAGAAAGCACAAGAGTGAGGAGAGAGCTACCATAGATAGAGTAATGTTGGCCATAGTGGGCCTATTATAATATTATATTATACAATACCACTTTGTTGGTTTTTCGGCTGCCTTGACTGAGCGCTCCTGGGTCTTGCCATCTGTGCGGACTGTTGATTTCAAACTGCAGACGTCGAGGAAGGGACCTCTATAAGTGGGGCTATGGCCCTCAGAGGTGGTAGTGGCGGTGGCGGCGGCTGACCAGGCGGCGGCCCACGGCTCAAACAAGGGACTGTGCCCTGAGGGGGGATGCGGTGGCGGTTGTGACCGTCGCACGGCGGTTGCATCTGTTGCGAGCCATCTTGGACCTCACAGACGCAGACATGGAGAGACACAGGCAGGCAGACCGACATACACCTTCAAAATTCAAATATTTGACGCCCAATAGCACTGCCCCAGCCGTTTGGCCTGTAGGCTCTATGTGTGCAAAAAATATTCATAGTTTTTATATTAATCGACAGATTTTTTCGTTCTTTGCTGTGTGGGTTCTTTGGCCCTTTGGCTATTGTATAAAATCATCAGAATGAATATATCTCTATATCAAAGCTCCTATTAGATCGATTGACCTTTCCATGTATGAATATGATATAATTATGCTTGCGGTTGTTCCGCAGCGTCTTTGTTCCTGTATTTCTATATTTCCCTTGTTTAGGGTTAGTTTTAGGGTTAGGGTTAGTTATCCTTATTTTATGCATAATAGTACGGCCCTGCCCATTTGCATGTAGGCTATATATGTGCAAAAATACTATAAACACCTCAAACCTCATATATCTATATATGAAATATATATATATGTGTAAAATGTAGACTGAGGAGAGTCCTATACAGGGAGGGATCTCCGTGAGTTTCCCTCTTCCTGTAGGCTGTAACACTGTCCGTAGACGCCAAAGGAGAAGTTAGGCACTGGCTAGAGTTAGGTTTAAAAGAACTATATACAGGTGCACGGGCACAATCGACTCCTCCAGCGCTTCCGGGGTGCTTTTCTCAACTCCCCAGCTACATATTATAATAGTATTATGTTTTACAGCCTCTGCTTTGTAGCTTCTTTGGCTCAGTAGTAGTAGAGTATATTAGTATAGGCCTCTGCATCTTGCGTCCTGGGCCTTAGAATAGAGTATACTAGACCTTTGCCGGTGGGCATATAGGTACTAGCGAGGGTAGCGGCCCCTCCTCATTTGTCCAGGCTTGGGACTGGCACGGCAGAAATGTTCTGTCCGTGGCTGAGTTGCCCGCTTGTTGGCGTGGTCAAGAAAGCACAAGAGTGAGGAGAGAGCTACCATAGATAGAGTAATGTTGGCCATAGTGGGCCTATTATAATATTATATTATACAATACCACTTTGTTGGTTTTTCGGCTGCCTTGACTGAGCGCTCCTGGGTCTTGCCATCTGTGCGGACTGTTGATTTCAAACTGCAGACGTCGAGGAAGGGACCTCTATAAGTGGGGCTATGGCCCTCAGAGGTGGTAGTGGCGGTGGCGGCGGCTGACCAGGCGGCGGCCCACGGCTCAAACAAGGGACTGTGCCCTGAGGGGGGATGCGGTGGCGGTTGTGACCGTCGCACGGCGGTTGCATCTGTTGCGAGCCATCTTGGACCTCACAGACGCAGACATGGAGAGACACAGGCAGGCAGACCGACATACACCTTCAAAATTCAAATATTTGACGCCCAATAGCACTGCCCCAGCCGTTTGGCCTGTAGGCTCTATGTGTGCAAAAAATATTCATAGTTTTTATATTAATCGACAGATTTTTTCGTTCTTTGCTGTGTGGGTTCTTTGGCCCTTTGGCTATTGTATAAAATCATCAGAATGAATATATCTCTATATCAAAGCTCCTATTAGATCGATTGACCTTTCCATGTATGAATATGATATAATTATGCTTGCGGTTGTTCCGCAGCGTCTTTGTTCCTGTATTTCTATATTTCCCTTGTTTAGGGTTAGTTTTAGGGTTAGGGTTAGTTATCCTTATTTTATGCATAATAGTACGGCCCTGCCCATTTGCATGTAGGCTATATATGTGCAAAAATACTATAAACACCTCAAACCTCATATATCTATATATGAAATATATATATATGTGTAAAATGTAGACTGAGGAGAGTCCTATACAGGGAGGGATCTCCGTGAGTTTCCCTCTTCCTGTAGGCTGTAACACTGTCCGTAGACGCCAAAGGAGAAGTTAGGCACTGGCTAGAGTTAGGTTTAAAAGAACTATATACAGGTGCACGGGCACAATCGACTCCTCCAGCGCTTCCGGGGTGCTTTTCTCAACTCCCCAGCTACATATTATAATAGTATTATGTTTTACAGCCTCTGCTTTGTAGCTTCTTTGGCTCAGTAGTAGTAGAGTATATTAGTATAGGCCTCTGCATCTTGCGTCCTGGGCCTTAGAATAGAGTATACTAGACCTTTGCCGGTGGGCATATAGGTACTAGCGAGGGTAGCGGCCCCTCCTCATTTGTCCAGGCTTGGGACTGGCACGGCAGAAATGTTCTGTCCGTGGCTGAGTTGCCCGCTTGTTGGCGTGGTCAAGAAAGCACAAGAGTGAGGAGAGAGCTACCATAGATAGAGTAATGTTGGCCATAGTGGGCCTATTATAATATTATATTATACAATACCACTTTGTTGGTTTTTCGGCTGCCTTGACTGAGCGCTCCTGGGTCTTGCCATCTGTGCGGACTGTTGATTTCAAACTGCAGACGTCGAGGAAGGGACCTCTATAAGTGGGGCTATGGCCCTCAGAGGTGGTAGTGGCGGTGGCGGCGGCTGACCAGGCGGCGGCCCACGGCTCAAACAAGGGACTGTGCCCTGAGGGGGGATGCGGTGGCGGTTGTGACCGTCGCACGGCGGTTGCATCTGTTGCGAGCCATCTTGGACCTCACAGACGCAGACATGGAGAGACACAGGCAGGCAGACCGACATACACCTTCAAAATTCAAATATTTGACGCCCAATAGCACTGCCCCAGCCGTTTGGCCTGTAGGCTCTATGTGTGCAAAAAATATTCATAGTTTTTATATTAATCGACAGATTTTTTCGTTCTTTGCTGTGTGGGTTCTTTGGCCCTTTGGCTATTGTATAAAATCATCAGAATGAATATATCTCTATATCAAAGCTCCTATTAGATCGATTGACCTTTCCATGTATGAATATGATATAATTATGCTTGCGGTTGTTCCGCAGCGTCTTTGTTCCTGTATTTCTATATTTCCCTTGTTTAGGGTTAGTTTTAGGGTTAGGGTTAGTTATCCTTATTTTATGCATAATAGTACGGCCCTGCCCATTTGCATGTAGGCTATATATGTGCAAAAATACTATAAACACCTCAAACCTCATATATCTATATATGAAATATATATATATGTGTAAAATGTAGACTGAGGAGAGTCCTATACAGGGAGGGATCTCCGTGAGTTTCCCTCTTCCTGTAGGCTGTAACACTGTCCGTAGACGCCAAAGGAGAAGTTAGGCACTGGCTAGAGTTAGGTTTAAAAGAACTATATACAGGTGCACGGGCACAATCGACTCCTCCAGCGCTTCCGGGGTGCTTTTCTCAACTCCCCAGCTACATATTATAATAGTATTATGTTTTACAGCCTCTGCTTTGTAGCTTCTTTGGCTCAGTAGTAGTAGAGTATATTAGTATAGGCCTCTGCATCTTGCGTCCTGGGCCTTAGAATAGAGTATACTAGACCTTTGCCGGTGGGCATATAGGTACTAGCGAGGGTAGCGGCCCCTCCTCATTTGTCCAGGCTTGGGACTGGCACGGCAGAAATGTTCTGTCCGTGGCTGAGTTAAATTAATCGACAGATTTTTTCGTTCTTTGCTGTGTGGGTTCTTTGGCCCTTTGGCTATTGTATAAAATCATCAGAATGAATATATCTCTATATCAAAGCTCCTATTAGATCGATTGACCTTTCCATGTATGAATATGATATAATTATGCTTGCGGTTGTTCCGCAGCGTCTTTGTTCCTGTATTTCTATATTTCCCTTGTTTAGGGTTAGTTTTAGGGTTAGGGTTAGTTATCCTTATTTTATGCATAATAGTACGGCCCTGCCCATTTGCATGTAGGCTATATATGTGCAAAAATACTATAAACACCTCAAACCTCATATATCTATATATGAAATATATATATATGTGTAAAATGTAGACTGAGGAGAAGGGTTAGGGTTAGGGTTAGGGTTAGGGTTAGGGTTAGGGTTAGGGTTAGGGTTAGGGTTAGGGTTAGGGTTAGGGTTAGGGTTAGGGTTAGGGTTAGGGTTAGGGTTAGGGTTAGGGTTAGGGTTAGGGTTAGGGTTAGGGTTAGGGTTAGGGTTAGGGTTAGGGTTAGGGTTAGGGTTAGGGTTAGGGTTAGGGTTAGGGTTAGGGTTAGGGTTAGGGTTAGGGTTAGGGTTAGGGTTAGGGTTAGGGTTAGGGTTAGGGTTAGGGTTAGGGTTAGGGTTAGGGTTAGGGTTAGGGTTAGGGTTAGGGTTAGGGTTAGGGTTAGGGTTAGGGTTAGGGTTAGGGTTAGGGTTAGGGTTAGGGTTAGGGTTAGGGTTAGGGTTAGGGTTAGGGTTAGGGTTAGGGTTAGGGTTAGGGTTAGGGTTAGGGTTAGGGTTAGGGTTAGGGTTAGGGTTAGGGTTAGGGTTAGGGTTAGGGTTAGGGTTAGGGTTAGGGTTAGGGTTAGGGTTAGGGTTAGGGTTAGGGTTAGGGTTAGGGTTAGGGTTAGGGTTAGGGTTAGGGTTAGGGTTAGGGTTAGGGTTAGGGTTAGGGTTAGGGTTAGGGTTAGGGTTAGGGTTAGGGTTAGGGTTAGGGTTAGGGTTAGGGTTAGGGTTAGGGTTAGGGTTAGGGTTAGGGTTAGGGTTAGGGTTAGGGTTAGGGTTAGGGTTAGGGTTAGGGTTAGGGTTAGGGTTAGGGTTAGGGTTAGGGTTAGGGTTAGGGTTAGGGTTAGGGTTAGGGTTAGGGTTAGGGTTAGGGTTAGGGTTAGGGTTAGGGTTAGGGTTAGGGTTAGGGTTAGGGTTAGGGTTAGGGTTAGGGTTAGGGTTAGGGTTAGGGTTAGGGTTAGGGTTAGGGTTAGGGTTAGGGTTAGGGTTAGGGTTAGGGTTAGGGTTAGGGTTAGGGTTAGGGTTAGGGTTAGGGTTAGGGTTAGGGTTAGGGTTAGGGTTAGGGTTAGGGTTAGGGTTAGGGTTAGGGTTAGGGTTAGGGTTAGGGTTAGGGTTAGGGTTAGGGTTAGGGTTAGGGTTAGGGTTAGGGTTAGGGTTAGGGTTAGGGTTAGGGTTAGGGTTAGGGTTAGGGTTAGGGTTAGGGTTAGGGTTAGGGTTAGGGTTAGGGTTAGGGTTAGGGTTAGGGTTAGGGTTAGGGTTAGGGTTAGGGTTAGGGTTAGGGTTAGGGTTAGGGTTAGGGTTAGGGTTAGGGTTAGGGTTAGGGTTAGGGTTAGG
>CATKHU010000340.1:0-53343 GCA_949752735.1 Lumbricus terrestris
AATTCAGTAAATTTTTATCATGCTCAAATATTTATTGATTTATCCAAATTTATCGAAATCAAATAAAAATGGGTCAGGGTTATAGTTAGGTTTAGGGTTAGGTTTAGGGTTCGGCCGGAATAGTGGACCTTCGGAATAGTGGACCCAAACTTTGCACCCCATACCCCAATGAGTACTGGTCTCCCCTGCACAAAATTCAGACAGCTAAGGAGTTTTTAAAAAAATGCATGCGCGCTGATCAGACTGCGTAGCCTAGACCTACATGTTGTTGGACTTTCTGGCTGCGCCGACTTTGAACTACATAGCAAAGTCCAAATACAAAACACAACAACGAATCAGCATATCCAAATACTTGCTATTTCTATAATTATTATAATACGCATAGTTAAATAACATAGACCCATGGGCGGAGTTTGGTTCCCGTTCTGGGGGGGGAGTTAAAAATAATTTAGACTTTGTGGGCGGAGACTTGGTCCAGAACGAGCGGCGCCGACAATATTTTCTCGGCCCAAAAAGTTGATGACCTTTTTTAGTCATTCAAGTTTAAAGTTTCAAGTTTTATTGCTCCCAAAAAATAACATCAATTACAGGTTATGCAGTGTACATAATGCATGATAGTAAGAGTAAGTAGGAGTAAGATGTGCAGAGAGTTAGAAGTAAAGGGAAATAATAAGAACCCAGAAGGGAAGATCCCGCTAGGTAGGGGCCATAAGTAAGTGATTATTCATAGCAAAGATGATGGGTAAGTAACCTTTGTCAGGTTTAGTAGGCCTACTGAAGGTTCGATTGAAGTTTCGTGAGAAAAGCCATTTTCCCCGAAAAAAGAGTGAGTTGGACCTTCTGGGGGGGCTAAACCCGGTAAAAGAGATCATTTTTACGGTTAAAAACCTGAATCTGGGCCTTCTTGGGGGCTTAACTCCTAGCCTAGCTGCCTAAGTATATACTTACTTACCTACTTACTCTGACAGACTCCGCCCATACATAGGCCTACTATGACAATTTAAGCTGGTCAGAAAGTAAAACATCATGCATAGGTCTATGTCATAGGCCGAGGCACAATAATTGGACATGATAACGAATAAAAAATAATTAATGGGGTTGTATGGACCCACGGTCACAGGGTTGCATGGACCACGGTCCATGTAACCCCGTGCATGATGAGAATATGCAATTCAAAGAATATTCCAGGATAGTGGTCAGTGGACAGCATGGATGAAGCTGTGTTAGAAGTCCTGCATGGAGAGTGACGGTCTGCTGAATACAGTTAGTCATTCTAAACAGTGTACGTACCACAAAATGCGCTCGAGGCATAGCTAGCTGGAGACGATTCGGCACCATTGTGCCTGCAACGCCGCTAAGAGTTGTCCGTCCGAACCCCGGAAGCTGTGTCCAATTAGGGTTTCATTAGGTGAAAATGACTTATTTTTCAACCTGCAAATGATCCTAGGCCTACATGACCATGCAATTGGCAATTGAAAACTGAATGTTCCGTATGACAAAACCATCAAGGTTTACAAATCAGAAGGCGACGAAGATTACATCAAAAAGAGAATAGCTCAATGTTGGCACCTTGTATAAAAAAGGAGGTCAATTGTAATTATTTATTGCACAAACGACGCTGGTGTCCAGGTTCACCAATCCTCCCCCCATTTTAGAGAATTCTTTATTTCTCACCAGCCATTTTGGAGTGGAAAGTGGACGTGTCCCTCCCCCATCAGTTCGGCAGACCTTTACAAAAGTACAAAAGTAGTCTATATATGATGACTAAAAAAAAATTAAAAAGGTCATCAACTTTTTTGATGGTGAAAATGGTATGGTTTTTCTGGGAAATGTCCACCTCTTCGAAACGTTTTGGATCCGCCACTGATGCCAGGTCGAAAGCGCCTCAAAGAAGTTTCTTTTCAAATGGCGCTATATAAAATCAATTGCAATGCGTACCATCATACCATGGACAATAATTACAGTCTATTCTGGTGACGTAAATTTGTTGAAAACGTCAGCCTTGAATTTTGATCCTGTGACGTAATCTTACACCCATTGTTCGTTGCTAGGAAACGACCTCGAACGAGTTTCGTAACGAGTTGAAAGAGTTCAGACTAAAATGGACATTTCGAAAAGAAATTGTTTTTCGATCAGAAGAAGTACGAAAATTAAATGCGATGAGAAGAATTGTGCCATAATTATGAAGACACATATTGACCAGAAAGAAAAATGCCATTTCGAGCAGCAGCATCATAAAAATTTCGATCAGAAAGAGAAATGTGACTGTTCCTGTTGAAGAGAAGTCGATACGAAGTTTGAGTCTTCAGTTGAGTTAAGTACGTTCTTAATTTTGTCAAATTTATATTTGTTTTGGCGAAACTGCGGGGACCGAAGCATACACAATATCTTAGTAGCCTATAGTATAGTATAATATTATAGTATCTAATGACGACACTAAAACTAACCCTAAGCGACCCTCACGACGCTTAATCTGAACCTAACCGATCCTCACGACGCATAACCTGACCATAACCAACCCTCACGACACCTGACCTTACCCTAACCGACACACACGGTCCCCGATACTGCAGTTTCGCTTTTATTTGTCTAACTCAAAAAGAGCGAGCGATGGTGATTGAATTCGCACCGTAGAAATTCTGAGCTATGACTGAGATTCAGTGGCGGCGCCAGGGGGCTAGGGAGGGCTAAGCCCCCCCCAAAGACAGGTCGTCAGTTTTTTTGTACAGGGGAAAACGAAATATTTTCATGCGAATTTGACTAAGGCCCCCCTAAAAAGTCATCAGGATTTTTGGGTAACAGGGAAATTAGGATAAATATGTCGTATCGTGAAATATTAATGTAAGCCCTATTCCTAAGATATTTATAGCCATTCAAATAATAATGCGAATCCAACAATTTTGCCAGTTTAGTTTTCAAATCTAAACTCCACTTTTACTATTTTAATAGTAAATAAAAATGCTCTGAATTAAGGGAGTAGGCCTAGCTTAGGCCTAATCAATTTTCTTGTTTGGGTCGTCACAACTTTGGAAATGTTACCAGCATGTCGACGCACTAAAAAGTGCTGATACTTGAGAATCGCTGCTCTAAAGTATTAATTGTTAATCTGTCTGTTGCTTTCCGTTGTCGGTGGAGCGATTGTTGAAACATTTCCTATCCAGACCGTTCGTTTTCGTGGATTGCAAGAGACCGTGGGGGCGAATTGTCATCAATCGGAAGGTGGCGATTCTTGCGACTGGAACGACATCTGTCCCAAAGGACATGGCCTTAATTTGAACGTAGAGATCCACGGAGTTGAGTTGCTGGAAAGGGTGGAACACGTACAGGCCAAAGAGTTAAAGTGTAGAAAACGATGATCCCAATGTCCTTCTATTGAATTAATATATTTTTCTTCTGTGCTATGGGTGTTTCTCTCTCCTTCTGTCTGTCTGTCTGTCTGTCTGTCTGTCTGTCTGTCTGTCTGTCTGTCTGTCTGTCTGTCATGGGCTCCCGCACATAGGAGCAAGGGGGGCAGCCTATCCTACCTATATTTAAAACCTCGTACCGACCTTTGGGGAGCGAATGCGCTGGAGATGTCAGGAAATCAGAAGTCCATGTCAACAAAACTCTCTATGTAGTGCCGACTCCTTTCACGTGATTCACAATTCTTCTAGCCGCGATTTGACTCTCGGATAAACGAATTTCACCGTCTCTTTCTGGTCCTGTTCTCCGTATCTCACTGTCCAGTTACGACGACTGTTCTGACTCGCACTCCCGACTCGATCGACCGACTATCTTCTCCGTGGCGACGCTTCGACGGACGGGGATCGACCCCCGCCGCCGGCGTAGGCGACGCTTCGTCTTAGACCAGGCTTGGAATCTCAAAATGGCATTGCTAGAAGCAAATCATGTAACAATTTGCTAACCGGTGTTTCTAGACTAATTTGACCCTGCTGAACACTAAAATCGCTGTTAGCAAGCTGGATTTTTGGCCGTTCAATGGGAAAACAAGATGGCGGACAAAATGGCGGTCAGTTGCTTCAAATGGCTATAAGTAAAGTATTGTATGTGACAGGAACACGATTTTAGACTCTAAATTAAGATTATAGGGTGCAAGGAATACAATGGAACCAAATACACATATGTAGCACTGCAAGAAAATCAAAATGGCGGACAAAATGGCGGCCAGAATCTTAAAATGGCTGTAAGTGAAGTTACGTATGCAGTGGAATCATGATTTCAGGGTATAAATCAACATTTTCGAGGACAAGGAATGCAATGAAAGCAAGGTAATATATGTGGCATTGCACGGAAACCAAGATGGCGGACAAAATGGCCGACAAAATCTTAAAATGGCAATAAGTGAAGACATTTATGCAACTAAATCATGATTTCAGGATCTAAATCAACATTTTCGAGGTTAAGGCATGTGATGAAACCAATGTCACATACATAACACTGCCTGGAAATCAAAATGGCGGACAAAATGGCGGCCAGAATCTTAAAATGGCTGTATGTGAAGTTATGTATGCAGTGGAATCATGATTTCAGGGTCTAAATCAACATTTTCAGGATCAAGGAATGCAATGGAAGCAAGGTAACATATGTGGCATTGCACGGAAACCAAGATGGCGGACAAAATGGCCGACAAAATCTTAAAATGGCAATAAGTGAAGACATTTATGCAACTAAATCATGATTTCAGGGTCTAAATCAACATTTTCGAGGTCAAGGCATGTGATGAAACCAATGTCGCATACATAGCACTGCCTGGACACCAAAATGGCGGCCAAAATGGCGGCAAGATTATTGAATTGGCTTTTAGTGAATTTCTGTATCTAATGAATACATCAATTCAGAATGTAAATGATAATTTTCGGAATTACTTAAGGAAAGTGAAATTAAAGGCACGGAATATATTATGTGACACTGCCAGAAAACCAAAAACCAAAATGGTGGACAAAAACTTCAACTGGCTATGAGTGATGTCTTGAACATATACGATGGAGACTAGATTTTCAGTCTGGACTAGTAATTTCCAGGTCATATGCTTCCAACAAAATCACATGCAGTGTTATGCAGTGAAATTGTCATACCTATAGTGGAAATTTGTAGTAGCCTATGACCGCACTGCAGTTTAACTATTGATGGCTTTATGTATATACAGTATGCATGCTTGAATGTTTCATAACTCGACGTATCAATAGTTTCAACTTTTCATGACTTGGCGGATATAGGGTACCGTAGAGTCAATTCAGACCTTGTTGCTGTCAATGCAATTGCACCTGAGTGTACATGGCAAGATCGCACTTCGATAGCAGCAGGGTCTGATGCTACATTTGTCAACTTCACATATAATGTGGCTTTGGCACACACTGGTAAAGATTACTTTCTTCCACGACACTCCATCTGATGAAGATGAGGATGATATCTGAACATCAATAGGCTATCTAGTAAAAATAGGCCTTTCCAAACTGACAGTTTGGTAATGAGCTCATAAGGGAATGTTCCAAATGTAGAAAGTAAGTGGGAACTTTCAAGTAGTTTATTCAAGCATTCTTTCATCTGATTCCTGCTAAATATGTTAAATCACATCCAGTTGTAGCATGAAGGCCACTCAATTCTTCATAGTTACGTGAATTGGATGATCCGTTCCACTGATGTTTCTGCCATCACCAAAACACCGTTAAATATAAAGCAAACACATATGACCCGGCAGTGGACAACACCTTATCTTTTTTCACGTAACCACCAGCAACCGCTCTAGTCCATATCTCCAAATGTGGCTGCTGAGAGCTGAATGGACAGGAATGAAGCTAGATCAGTCTTTCTTTCAAGCATACCAAGAACATTCACCCAATTTTCCGACAACGGAGTATTTCAAAACTCCACACAGAGGCAGAGTTGTGGTTGTAATTTTCTGTACGCTTTCGCTTTTTAAAAGCAATGTCCACTATATCTATCGAAGGCAATAATTATTAACCCTCTTGTAGCCAATCGAAAGTAGGCTACCTGTACACAGGTATCCACTGTATCTGTCAGGTCACCAACTGTCTTCGCGTTTGGAGATTCCCTATTGCATGAGCGATTGCTTGTCCTACAATAATTTGTCTGCAGCAGGTCGGATGAACTGTGTCGCCACTTAGCCTATGGGCATATCACAATATTTGGTCATGTCTCATACAATATGCGGGATGTCTTGCATTGGCTCCCTTTCCCGCAGCGGATTGCTTGCAGGCTCTCTGTGTTGCTTAGGTATAGTGCCTTGATGGACTAGGCTATAGCCCCACTATGTCTGAAAGAACTCTGTTTTTCAACCTCGGATGTCCAGCGTCGATCTACTCTTCAGTTGGCGGACCAAGCTGAGCTGGTTCACTCGCGGTCTGCTATTTGACATCACCTTTCATTCTCTGTAGCTGGTTCTAAAATCTAGAATGGGAATGGCCAACCCCTTTTCACAGCGTCTATTGCATGCCCATGGGTCACTCCACTCTGTTCCTTAAGACTAAAAAACTGTCCTATTTAGTTGTGGTTAAGTGGGGGGCGATTCCGGGCAACCCACCTTGAAGAGGCACTACGTAAAATATTCTAAATAAACAAATGATATGCCTCTGCTATAGAAATACGGACTGGACAAGTTACTTTTGCAGGGAGAATCCAATCCCATTGGTTTTGAGAAAAGTCCATGGCACAATCGGGTTTTCAGATCCATGGGACAGTCAGCTTGATGCGATGTAATAAGGCACTGCATGATATACAAATCTTCCTTTAGAATTTTGTCAGTGTTCTTTTGAAGAACACCTCTTGGTTTAAGACTTCCTGAAGACATTGCGATAATTTGAATGATCATATCTGGTCAAATAAGGGAACATTGTAGATAAATTCAACTGCAGAGGTCTCAGATACCATCTTGCAAAGACCTGGCGAAAATTTTTAATCAAGTTCCCATTGCATGCATGACTTCACTAACATCCATTTGGAAATTCTTGCCGCCATTTTGTTCGCCATTTTGGTTTCCAGGCAGTGCTATATATGTGACATTGGTTTCATCACATGCCTTGACCTCGAAAATGTTGATTTAGACCTTGAAATCATGATTTAGTTGCATATATGTCTTCACTTATTGCCATTTTAAGATTTTGTCGGCCATTTTGTCCGCCATCTTGGTTTCCGTGCAATGCCACATATGTTACCTTGCTTCCATTGCATTCCTTGACCTCGAAAATGTTGATTTATATCCTGAAATCATGATTCCACTGCATACATAACTTCACTTACAGCCATTTTAAGATTCTGGCCGCCATTTTGTCCGCCATTTTGATTTTCTTGCAGTGCTACATATGTGTATTTGGTTCCATTGTATTCCTTGCACCCTATAATCTTAATTTAGAGTCTAAAATCGTGTTCCTGTCACATACAATACTTTACTTATAGCCATTTGAAGCAACTGACCGCCATTTTGTCCGCCATCTTGTTTTCCCATTGAACGGCCAAAACTCCAGCTTGCTAACAGCGATTTTCGTTTTCAGCAGGGTCAAATTAGTCTAGAAACACCGGTTAGCAAATTGTTACATGATTTGCTTCTAACAGTGATTTCTAGAGCCCTTTTAGAATTCCAAGCCTTGTCTATCTTCTGTCTCTCCTCCTTTCTTCTTCTTCTTGCTCGTTTTAATTCCTTCTTCCGCTCCTGCGTAGGTCGCTTTTATATGCACCGCTTGGCCAGGTTGGCCTGAGGACGCGGTTTCAGGTTGCTTACACCTATCGGGTGCAAGTGGGCGGCGCTATATATATGTATGGTGAAAACATAGGAAGGGTTGATTGACAGTTCGGGGTCTATGCTCCGTTATACTATAGGCCTATTGTCTTATTCTTCCTTATTTTTATTAGTGTTATATTACCTTACTATTACGTTATTTAAAAATACAAGTAGGCCTACTGCCTTTGTGGACAGTCATACTGTTACACACTTGCCCCCCTGGAAAATTGACACATATGTTTTTAACTACTACTTTTGGGTTTTTAACAAATTTCTTTGCAATAATGCACCCATTATACGAATGATACAGACAGTGAAAGTCAGAAATATACATTTAGAGATCTCTATATAAATAAACATGATCTTATAACTTTCCGCCTTGCACATTCAAACTCTTTCTAAAAACTAGCTGTAACAATGACCATTGGCTTTCAACCCTCCTGCGGGCGCCAATGCAAACAGCGGACCTATCGATTATGACCTGCTTGAGGGGAATCCAGCTGTAGTGCAAATAATCACAACTGCAAAAAATTAAATACTAATGCAAAAAAAATTATTTCTCAAAGAACACTGAAATTACATCAGGGAGATCTGCTTATTCACCAGCATTGTAATTATAGGCCTATAAACCAAGTCTGCTAGGCCTATAAGGCTATAACCCAAACCACATTTTTTCCAATTTGCAAGCTGCCAGTACAGAATCCAGGGAGGTCAAACTGTGGATAAACTTGGCTCTGGTTATTATCACGCCTCAGGATTTTACACCTAAGACTGACAAAGAGATATGTTCAAAAGAATTGATACCTACCTACACTCATCTGATCCTCGGATCCTCTACGGTACCTTACTAAATGACACCCGCATTAATACTGCTACTCTGGTTACCATTGTAACTATATGGTTACCAGAGTATCGCTTTAGAAGCAGCTAGAGGAGCACTTGCCCCTTGAAAACTGACACGTAGGGGAAAGGCTTCTAATATGGGCCCCTAGGGAACTTTACTATTTTACAGTACAGATATAGTTGAATGCGTCGTTTCGTTTATTCCAGGCACTACTTGGCGTGAATTGTGATCAAAATATGAATAAATTATTCTTTAATCTGTTCAAATACATTTTTAAATTATTTTTTTATAAATACGAAAAATGGACCATATTACACAACCCTGTGTGTAATATGGACCGCCATGTTAAATTTGAAAACATTTTTTTCTTAGCACAGAAAGTGGCCCATATTACACGACTTTGTGTGCTTGTATGAATGGCAGAAGCCCATATTACACTGGCCCATATTACACACACTGGTATGCTTAGGGAAAATCCGTTATAGCGTGATCAACGAAAGTTTTAAATATCAAGATAGTTGCGTTTTTACTTGATGAAGAAATTCCCTACCTTCTGAGACCAAAAGGCATAGCATAACTCAAATATTAAGCCACACAACAGCTGCTGAAGTTCGACATTTTTTGTAAAAAATCTACATAAAAACTAAAACATTGAATAGTTTCGTGCAGAGGTTATGAGCATAGGGACACATTCAAAACAGGAAGTTGAAATCGGTGGACGGATTGTATCCCACAGTAAGAGCTCTCCGCAGACATGGTAGGTGGGAGAAACAGTCGAGGCCCATATTACACACTAGCCCATATTACAAGCCTTTCCCCTATACCTATTTTTCGTTAATTTATTCATTCGTGGACTTGCATAGCGCACCTTTAGGAAACTACTTTTTAACATCTGCTTTTTGATTTTTGACAAATTTCTAAGGAAGCTATTCATATTAAAAATTATACACAAAATGAAGCTGAGAAATTTGCATAAGAAACTCTTTGAAAAATACCCGTATTCTTAATTTCCAGTATTGCATTTTTCAAGCTCTTGCTACTAAAAAATTTAACCGTGACTATCGTAAATTTTTTGCCCCCCCTGCAAAAATTTCTGTGGGCGCCCATGCTGTCTGTCTCTCTCTCTCTCTCTCTCTCTCTCTCTCTCTCTCTCTCTCTCTCTCTCTCTCTCTCTCTCTCTCTCTCTCTCTCTCTCTCTCTCTCTCTCTCTCTCTCTCTCTCTCTCTCTCTCTCTCTCTCTCTCTCTCTCTCTCTCTCTCTCTCTCTCTCTCTCTCTCTCTCTCTCTCTCTCTCTCTCTCTCTCTCCATTATCTTTTAGAGCTTTTTTAGTCATTATTCGGTTGTTTGAGAGTTTTCATCATTTCAATGTGAAAATGTATTACCAATGCTACTCCCTATAGGATGCTAGAAAGCATGCATAAATAATTTTGCGGTTTTGACTTAGACATTCCATTCCGTACGTACTACTTTCTATCTATCTATCTATCTAAATAGCCCTGTTAAGGCGCTACTTAAACGTATAAAAGTTATAGAACCTGAAGTTGAATGTGTTGATAAATTGCAGAGGCCATGGCAGAGACTAGTCCGGCAGTTTTGACAGGGTCCGCCCTGCAGTGGCGGCCAGAGACTTGTCCGGCAGTTTTGGCACCGTCCGTCCTGGCGGCCAGAGAAGTCCGGCAGTTTTGGCACCGTCCGTCCTGGCCACCGGTCAGCTCTGTCGGCTCTGGTATCTGACATGGCGCGCTGGCTGTTGACTGGTTCCTGGTTCCGGCAGCGATCGAGGGATGACTGCAATTCCGGAGAGCAGCGACAAAGACGATCCAGTTGACCGACCCTCTTGGAATCACCTAGGCTTGTTTGGGTTTGTCTTAATGTCAGACATAATTTTTATCTGATGCCTATTGGCTGCAGCTGATGAAATCGTCGTATCATGTGAGGATGCTATTGGTAGGCTATTGGGATGCAGCTCATGATATCAATCAGACGAACGCTTCTGCTTTTGCATTTTCTCCTTCTCTTCTATTGGTTCTGTTTGCCTAACTGTAATTTTGCTATATTAATCCTTCTATCCCATCGCTATTTGAACTTTAGTCTGATCTCTTTCAACTTGCTTTCTCCCAGTCGGCTGACTTCTTGTTTTTCCCCCGGTCTGTTAATGTTTTCTTGACTTCTGCATTTGGATTAGGAGTTTAGTCTGTGATTCTACGTGAAGCGAGCCTCGATTGATGTGTCTTTGTAAATGATGATATAATTATAGTTATAATTAAGGTTTAATTAGCCTACTTAAATTACTTAGCATTTTTTATTGATCACTGTATTTCCGCTTTAAGTAGGACCTATATATTCTTGATGTTGCCCACAAGACCGTAGGGGATATTTTGGGTGTTTGAACCCCCAGAAACGAAATAATGTGCGTGTGTGTGTGTGTGCATTATACACTGTGAGCCATAAAAAACCGTGCCACTTTATGTTTAGCTATATCTCTGTCATTTCTTTATCGATTTTTACACTTTTTGCATTATTTTAAACAGGAATCAATACTCTAAAGAGCAGAAATAAACATCATCGATTTCATTTTACATGTATGTTAAACTTGTCTTGCGAAACTGAAGACACTAGAAAACACGTGAGAATCGATAAATTCTGCATTTTTACTACTTAAATGCAAACAATTTTTCAGCGCCTTTATTTGTTTAAAGTTTGTGTTCAAAATGACTTCCTTTTCACGTACACATTTTGCCAAGATGTGTTTTAGGCTTGTCTTCCTGGCTCTGAACCAATTCATTGACAGCGGCGATATTATCTTCAGTTCGCGACGATTTTGGCCGACCACTTCCCGCAGCGCGTTCAACTGAACCGATAGTTCTCAACTTTCGCAGAAAGTCATCTAATGTTCTTCTTTTCCAATTCTTGTTCGGAAACTCCTTAATTAATCGTCTAGAACAATAATTTTTGCATTCCCGCAGATTTTTAATTAAAATTTTATCCTCATAGCTCAACATTTTAAAATTTTAACTCAAATTTTCAACCATCAACTTTATTTACATTATGCTGCGAAACGGATATGACGTCATCGCGCAAGTAAATAAGTAAATCGTAGAGATTTAATTTTTCTTTCAAACGACACAAAAAGATATAAAATTGTTAAAATATCGACCGAGATATAGCTAAAAATAAATTGGCACGGTTTTTTATGGCTCACAGTGTACTTTGTAGACAGTTTTGAAGTACGGTAGCGTACAAGTAGGCTACGTGTTTAGGCTGTAGACCAATACATTTTTATTTTATATAATTTAAGTCAATTTGGATTGTATCGCAGGCTACATCTCTTTTTGATTATTAATCGGTAAGCGAGACATCAGGGTAACCAAGAAACCTATTGACTATTTATAATACTGTGCATGATGTGGAAAATTGTGGTGTGCCTACTGCGTTCATGATTCTTCATACGATCATACCATTTTAAATTTTCGTATCTATGTTAACTACCGTGCACTTGCTCTGTAAAAAACCCACTATAATTATAGCTACAGTTCAACTAAGTTAATAAATGTCGGCTGGGGTAAGATCCATATAAGGCTATTCTTTTGACTTTCAAAGACTTTTACTGTGGGTCGGTACTTCGATAATACCACGTCCAACAAAGGATTTCTAATTATATTGAACACCTTATATAGACTGTTTATTGTCTAAGTCTGTCGAGTCTAAAAATCATTATCTCAAAGATGTATAGGCCAACACCACTGCAGCTTTGAAGTACAAATGAATGGCTTAGCCTATGAAACAAATTTAGGTTGCAAAGGCTGTTGGCACGTGGATGTGCACTGAACTCCACGAATGTCTTGATATTGAAATCACAATATGCTATGTACAGAAATCGAACATCTTTATTACCGATACAACAACCTGTATCGAAAAAGTCGTCTGTCTGCCAGTGCCATCAGTAGTCATATTTGTAATGCAATGACTACAAGCATAAAATATTATAGCCACATGCATTCTATGATCAGAACAGTCAACAATGATTAGTCCTATGCTAAAAGTACCTACTGTACTTATCTACTGTGTGTAGACTTATATGGTTTAAAATAATACAGTTCAAATAATTCTACCTTAAGCTGTCATTGTGTGCCACCACCTTAAGCTATCATACTAAAGCTTTATCGAATCAGCCACATTTAACCTTAAGCCTATCAACACTGGTCATCTGAAACTGACAGTCATATTCATGTTTTAAAGTCTACTTGGTGATGGTTTCTTCTGCAAGAAGTCTCTAGAACATCCTCCAAACTATCGACTCAGTACAAAAATCACTATAGTAAGCTTTACCTATTGATTTTCTGAACGTAATGTGCTTTATTTGCAACAGGCTGTGGTTTGTCATCCTGATTGATAATAAACAAAGGTACATACAATAATACCTACATATACATACACATATATACCGCATGTATGTATGTATACGAACATTTACATAGCACCTTACCATAACCTCACAAAGGTACTTAACATAATTGACTTTGAGAATGTTTCATGAGATACATGCAATGCAGTATCACAAATTGTTAATGTACACATTTGGCATGTATATAAGTATCAGTTAATCTTGTCAGTTAATCTTGGTATGAAATGAAGTCAGTTTCTCAATGTACAGGAAACCGGGTGACTGTTAATGTGAATTCACAAGTCCTCTTCAAAACTGTCGTTTCCCAGCCACCCAGACTTCCAGGACTTCGCATGTCAGAAGATCCGCCGGATTTGAACAGATGTCTTTATCGAGTATCACAAAGTCCGCCTGATAACCTGGAAGGAGTTGACCAAGTTCATCCTCCTTCATGGTGGCATAGGCACCGCCCTTTGTGTAGAGGTCGATCGCCTGACGTACGGACAGACATTCCTCTGGGCTGATTTCAACACAGAAAGCCAACGGAAATTTATTATCAGAGTTCCGTAAAAGAACTTCTTATATTTAAACAGTTAAAAATTAATCATTAAAAAAAGCTGAAAAGCTATAGATCTGTTATGTACATGTGTAAACCATATCTTTTGCACTGACAGAATACAGATGAAATAGTACGAAGAAGAGGTGGAGGAGAATAAGGAGGAAGAGGGGGAGATGAAGAGAGAGCAGTCACCACTACACTATCAGATCCATCAAACGCTCCTCATTGCATGGCAAGGCAATGCACCCTAGAAATAGCTTTCTACTGATGATGCTCAACATCATCATCATCATCATCATCATCATCATCATCATCATCATCATCATCATCATCATCATCATCATCAAAATTACATTACATTAGCCATCAGATCATGACAAACATAACCAATTGCCATTTAGAATCTTGCTTGAAGTCCTACAAACTTACTGATGTATCCTGTACTGAAAACAGACACAAACTGGTTTTGCAAGGCAAAAGTGAAGTGGTATGTGTTTTCTGGACACCATTAAGAGTGCCGTAAATCCCTCGACTCTTTAACGCATAGTTTCACAATGGCTTACTAAACAAATCATTCAAAAGTCTGGCAGCAGCCAGGAAACCAAAGTCAATGTGGAATTTACATAGGCTACATGAACCCGACCTCTTGACTAAGCCAAATCAGCCAGCTTTGTTTATGCAAAATCACTTCAAACCTTTCACATTAAGGAGTCCCTTAGCTAACAACTTGAGGTCGTTGTGAAATTAAGTAGGCTGGCAGTAGACAGGTAGCCGGCCACAATAGTTGGTAATTACTACCCACTGTAGGTTATAACGTAAGGAAAGCACAGGTTAAAATGTAGACACAACGCAAGCAAAACCGGTTATGAACTGGGAAAACAATAGTATCACATGAGTTCAAATAATTTTAAAACTGCCAACGTTACCTTCAACAATAGTACAACAGATTGAAACAACTTCAACTACAAAATAATCACGTTGACATATTTACCGAAAGACGTTTCTATTATCAGGAGCTCTTGTGGTTGAATTTCGAAATATGGCATCGTAAATTCCTAACAGAGCACGTGGTGTTTCCACCGGAGCATCTGATCCACCAGCACATGGAATACCTGAAACATATCACCAACCACGTTCATTTCCATGGTAAGAATGCCAGCAAAGATGCAAGAAAAGAATCATGACCGCATTTGGCAGGTGATGACTTGGGCTAAGATGGTCCGTACTAATGTGTCAAAGCTGGCATGGACCCATTTCTAAACGGGTGCTGGTATTGAATGATCTTGCTCAATTAATACATGAAAAATAAATAGTGTCAAAGGTAGACTCTTATCTGTTGAGAAAAACGTGCACACACCAAATCATACACACATTCATTACTTGTAACTACAGAACGATAATTTTTGCCTCTTTGCCTGTATGGCTGGAAAAGAGGAGTCATTTCGATGTGAACCATAATGGCCATAGAAATCATGTGACATCAATATGTCATTTGGCTGTAATCACTTGCTTCTTTTCCAAAACGGATAAAAAGTGTGAAAATAGGCATGCTTAGTTGAAAGTGCAACCGGAGAATGAATATACTAACTAGTTAACTAAACTAAGACTTCAGCTAACCCCTGTGAAGCAATGACTTCCAAGGGTAGGCAAAATCCATCAGGGCAGGAGGCAAGAGATTTGGCAACCACCGTGCATCAGTTGTCACAAACTGCGGTTGGATGTTGGCGACAACTCCTCGCTTCTTCATACGATCCAGCAAATCGGATCGGAGAATCTAAAGTAACGAAATATGGCAATCAAAAAAAGAAATCGCAAGTGTGAAGGGCACTAAATATATATATATATGTGTGTGTCTGTGTGTGTGTGTGTGTGAGTGAGTGTGTTTATGTATTTGTCCGTATATGTTTACATATATGTTTATAAATTGTCAATATATACATAAGTGTCTATGCATTATGTACCCATATAAACACTTATGATTAATGTAGACGTGCATCAAATAACGAAGAGCTTCCAAAGTTCTTCCTCAGTAGGTATATCCATGGTCACTCTTTTTGCCTAGTTCCACGACATCACTATATATATCTGGATATCATCTCTGAGTTTCATGCCAGTTCTTGGTCTTCCTCTTTTTCATTTACTATCAGGGATTCAACGCCTTTCTTCTTCTATCTTTGTCCATAAGAACCACATCATCATTCAATCCATTTCAGTCAATTGCAGCATACATATGTACACACATTTGGCACAATTATACCACACTAAGATGGCAATTTGCAAGTCAGTCTTTCAACGGTACAGCAACGCATGTCATATAGTGCAACTGGTTTTTGAATCCTAAAGTTAGGACTGTTGTATTTATCTTACAGCATTTTTAACAGAAAGGCTCTTCGACTAAGAGAACAAAATTCTATCAAGATATTAAAGACTACCACTTTATAAAAAATGAATGGTCATAATACCAGATTCTTTACAGCGAAATAAAGTTTCTCAAATAATTCTTGCTAAGATACAATTTATGAACCTGGCAGTGAGTGAAAATTGGTCTCTTCTCCGGTGAAACATTTGCCCCTTCCAAGGCGTTGAGAGCATTCTCCGCTGCATCATCTCCAATCACATGGATCTCCAATCGATATCCAAGACTCGTCGCCTCCAGGACTTTCTGCGTCAACTCAGCCTTTTTACAATTAAAGGAACAAGAAAGTCTAACGCTATTTAGAATACATTACCTGACCTACACAATTCAGAATACATTTCTTCTACGCAGGGATACAACAACATGCAGAATAAAATAATCGACAAATGAAAATGTACAATACTATTCAGAACGCATTGCCAGCATACTCTAAGGTACAACAACATAAATAATACATAATACAGATGAAGAGGCACAAAACTATCAGAATACTGGTACATTACATGCAGAAAAATTACAGATGCAAATAAATGTTGAATTTATCATAACAAGCTCATAGTCAATTTACGGCATATTTTTATAGGTAATGCTTGACGTAACTAGCTATCTGCTCCTTGGTGTTTTTTTCTCTTGTGTTTGCTCACATCTCTGGATAAAAACCACATTATCTAATCATCAAAACAACAGGTGTTGTTAGATCTATGCAAAACCCGTGTTGTAAGATAAAATGATAAAAAAAACTTTCAGTATGAAAACCGATAATGGTGCCAGAAAATAATAGATTAGATATTCAGAGCAGATTGTAAGGTATTGTATTAAAAACAGGGTTATTAAAAGTTAACGTTAGAACCTCCAGCAACAAATCGGCATTTTAAATATCACTTAGTAGATTGTGGCAAGCACATCTCAATCACATGCCAATTGTGCCCTTGAAATGAAGAAGAAATGGCACGGCTGAAACTCATTTAGTGAGAAACATTTTGAGGTCCTTAAAGGTTGCTACGCATATAACCACATCCATAACCACACTCTTTATTGAAACCAAAAGCAAAAGGAGTTTCACAGACGTAATAGGTCACAAATAGAATGCTTGGCTCAAAGAGAAAGTCCTAAAAGGGCCCATGCCCCACTAACAAGCGTCCCCATAGAATAAACAGTGAACAGTGATAAGAAGGTAATCAGGATAGGCCTATAACTGAAAGTTTAGGTTTAAACACACAGATAAGAGAACAGTACAGAGACAGAACAAAAACTCTACTGGTCAACTAATATGACACAAGACACAAACTTAACTAACCTGTGAAAAGAGACAAGTATGCAGTTGAGTTTTAAATGAAAAGCAACTGCTAACATTTCTGAGATGGAGCGGGAGATATTGGAGGAATGGCCAATTTTAGAGAGAATTTGTGTGAATTAGCACGAATAGGAAAACCTCTGAAGTTGGCAGCAAATCTTATGTCACATCCATGCACTTCGGAGGTCGAATGAAAATAACCATGAAAAGAAGGTACCGGTAGTAGAGCACTAACCCTGTATTTAAAGACAAACTCGCATATTTGGATTATTCTGATTTGGTAAGGCTTCAGAATTATGAAATTGTGGAAAATTTGAGTGGTGGAAACATGAAAGCCAGACTCTGAGATTATTCAAACAGTTTTTCTGAACGAGGATAAGTCTTTTAAAATTATTGGCATAATTTAAAGCCCCCCAAAAATGCAAGAGTATGATAGGTATGGATGAATAAGCGAGTAGGCTTGCAATTAAAGATTTAAGAGCAAGTAGGCAGTACATAGGAAATACTAAGAAATATGTTAATAAGATGTACACATTTTTTAAAATTTGAAGCAACTTGCGACATGTGAATGTCCCCTTGTCCAGGTTAAATGTTGATCGAAATTAACTCCATTTGCATAACATACCGTATACTATACATACATATCAGGTATGTACAAAATCATTCATGCATACAGAAATATTCATGTGCAAACACATACTCACAGATACTCATGAATACAAAGATATAACATTTGACAGGCAACATTTACCTGAGAATAATACAATATTCCTTTGTTTTTCGTGGAGGAGCAATAGCACTGGCTGAGTGCCGCTGTGGATACTCCAAGCGCCCCATCCGCAAACAACTTCACTCTATCACAGGACAGATTTCTTCCATGCGCCTCTTTGGCCAACGGAAAATTCTCCGACCTTCTTGACTTGAAATAAGCCGAGAAGAAGATTCGAATTGGAAGCTTTCCCTGTTCCTCGAGCTGTCGGAATTCGTTCCAGGTGTGCTCCTCACATGCATGAGCACTGGTTATTCCGCTCTTCAGAAGATCAGAAACTGCGTCCTCGATGTTTTTCAGCTTCTCCTCGGAGCTCGCTTCCACAAACGGCAGAATAATGTCCATGGCACACTCGGAAAGCATTCCATTGACTTTTCCATGATTGGGATGATCAGCGGGATAGCGTTCGATTACACCTCCCTGTGGATCTTTTGATTCGTCGTTTATTTCTGATTAGAAATTAACAAGTAAAGTCACACCACTGTAAAATACCTTAAAATTAATACGGCATTCTTAAAAAAATCATTTACGAAATTATGCTCTAATGCACTTACATTAACTAAATGGCACTATGACATCCTCTTATGACGTTTGCAAATAAATGAAGTCACTAATACTTCATACAAATTGCTGCCACAGTGCTAGCTTATGGGTCTGTCCTTCTTTCTAATGGTCATCTGATAGCAGTGTGCATAAAACACAGATATCTGAAGCATTTATAAAAAAAACTGACATAAAGCAAATGTAGTGAGAACATGTGAGACAAAATATAAAGCAGAGGTGAGAATTTAGAGGACGGATTTCAGACAAAAATCAAATTGAAGCAGCAGTTAAGAAGCTTCGCATCATTATAAACATTATTAGATGGAGAGGAACAACAGTCTACTTGCATCTGTCAAAGTTCTGCAAGATATACTGGATAAGAGTATATAAATAATTATGAGAGTGAAACCCAGTTAATTATTTGCAAGGTGTGATACATAAGTTATTCATATTTTCAAGTAAGCTATACATTATACACTGCACCCCTTTCTAAAGACTGGGAGCACCTCAGGATAACTCCCTTGAAGAGGCTCTATATAAATGCATATAATGAATGACTCAAAGAACGAACTTATTGCAAGTGAGTGACACTTACCGGTAAGTCAATTACTTGTAATACTTGCAACTGAGTTACACTTACTAAATCATTTGCAACTGACTTACACCTAAGTTAATTACTTGCTAGCGTGTGAGTAACACTTAAAGTCAATCACTTGCAACTTAGAAGCGAGTGAGAGTTAAGTTAATAACTCGCAAGTGAGATACACTCATAAGCGACAATTACTTGCAAGTGTCAACGCTTGGCTGTTTACCACTGCATAGTGGCCACAGACTCGTTTTAGGTAAACAGGAACGTTCGGGCACACTTGGTCGATGTCATCTTTTGTCGGGAATCTTCCAATTTGATCCTGCTCCCAGCCACGGCCAACAACCCACTTCTTTTCCGGATGGCTTCTGACGTAAGCCTGGATCCTCTCCTGCAATTCAGCAATGGACTGACAGCCGTTCAAGTTCAAGATGTTCAGAACTGAACCGTATTTTTCCACGTGGAGATGAGAATCATGCAGACCTGGAAGAACGAGCCTTCCATTGCAGTCCTTTCGCAATGCATCTGGAAAGTCGTTCCCAGGAGGATTGCCTTTTCCAACATTGGTAACGTAGCCATTTCCACTGTGGAATGTCATCCAAGAGTTGTCTTCACCAGACGACTCATAGATCTTCGCATTGTAGAGCAACATTAATGAACCCATTTTGCCAGATGACATCAACTGAAAATAAACATGATTTAAAAATCATACATCAGAATATATTTAAGTTCACTAACAATTTTACAAATGCGGATACAAACATGTCAACATGAAAAAACAAAGAGAGTGAAAGACAAGCAGATATTAGTAAACGGTCAGGCTGGCCTAGTCTCAGACACAAAACTAGTTTGATAGAACGACCTCGCATGTCAGTGCTCAATATAGATCAATTGATTAACCTGATTAACGCCTCTATTACTGACTTTCTCACGCTTACAAACAGTTGAGTTTTTTTGCAACCTGACCTGTTTAAAGCATAAATTTCGACCTATAAGCAGTTTTTAAAACACGCACAGTCGAGGCTGCCTCAGTTTGGACTTCGTGCTTCTTCTGACTTTGCACCTCTCGAAATCCGAGCGCAACATTCTAACAAATGAATCAGCCAATCTATATAACAAGTACTACCTGTTGCAGAAATTACATACGCGTTTAAGAGCAGGGCTAAGAGCATTCAAAAGTCTCATGGCGGATGTTAATTAGACACGTTGCATGGTTAGCCAACATTGGCAATTTAAATTCGTGTTTACATAATAATAGAATAGTGGTATAGGCCTCTAACAAGGACTCTATACAGAGGACTGGTTTCTTCTTCTTTAGTCGCCTTGTAGGCCTACAAGTTTTTGGGCGATAATCGGAGTTCCGGAAAATGTCACATCTTATTTACAAAATAAAAGCATTCAATTAGTTACATCTATGAAAGAAGATTGACGAATAATCGTGTTTGAAAAATACACAGATACCTTTGGAGATTCAAAACATCACCCTTAGCGATAGAAACGGAATTTTAAGTGGAGCGCCATCTATTGCTCAGAGTTAAAATCATGACCACAAAATGTTCTCAAGTAACCTATCCTGTAATATAAGAATCCTTGAGTGGGCATCTAATAATGCTAATAACACCGCATGGTCCTATACTATTTGCATCGACGATATTAATTTTCAAACAAGGGCTCTTTACTCTTTACACAGGACTGGGTACTTCTTCTTCAACCGCCTTAACAAGCCTTGTGCAAGTTTTTGGGCGATAATCGGAGTTCCGGGAAATTCCACATCTATCCTCTAACATTCCATAACATTAATATTATATCAACAACCAGACGGATTGGCGCCTGTTTATGGCTGCCGCTACTTAATTTTTTAACTTTATTATTACTATACTTTATTATTATTTCTGTGTTTTATTTTACATTTTTTGACGTGTAACCGGGTGCGGTGTGTCACCAGGAATTGTCTGATTTTAAATTAAACGAATATACATAATTTATCTTATTTTGAAAATAAAAGCATTCAATTAGTTACATCTATGAAAGAAGATTGACGGATCGTGTTTGAAAATAAACAGGTGCCTTTGAAAATAAACAGGTGCCTTTGGAGATTCAAAACATGATCGTTAGCGATTGCAGCGTTCATGATGCTTAGGGTTACAATGCGTCCGGGTTTCCCCGGACAACAGCGGAATCAAAGATGAGCTATTTAAACTCACGTAGGGCAATCTGGGACAGAGGGAAAACCAGGCGCGGGAGGGAGAAGGAGAGGGATTGAGTCTGGTTGTTTAGTGGAGATATATAAGTCGCCGGGCAGAGGGGTGTAATATTGTATATAGCCTAGGTTATTCATTTATAAGAGGAATTTATATAGCGCCCCTCAAAGATATAACTACTCAATGGCGCTCAGATGTTATGTAATAGATAACACCTGACTGGTTACAGAAGTGCCGCTATATAAATGGTCACTTTGGCCGCAATTACAAGGAGTAACAAATTAAGTTACTATATAATATTCCTTTTAATGATTCAATCTGACACACCGCAGAATGATTACAAGTACAGTGGTGTGAAAAAGTTTTGCATCACCCGGATAGATGATATTTATATATAGCCTAGGTTATTCATCTATCTGATGAATTTATATAGCGCCCCTCAAAGATAACTATCAGTACTCAATGGCGCTCAGATGTTATGAAATAGATAACACATCTGACTGGTTCTTGAAGAGCCGCTATATAAATGGTCAGTTTGGCCGCAATTACATGGAGTAACAAATTAAGTTACTGGCTAATGAATTTGCAAGAAGGCCATAAGTTCAAGAGGTCAGAAGATATAGTCGTGGTTGGGAAGCATTGGTCGGAAACAAAAGAGGACGCTTCATCCTCAAAGGTGTGTCAAGGACATAGGTGCAATCACGTCCTAAAAGTTGGGGGACAATAATAATAAAGTTAGGGGACCACTGAAAAGTTGGGGGACGCGTCCCGTAGGTCCCATAGGGTGGTTGCGCTTATGGTCAAGGATATGATGAAGATAAATTATGAGAAGATTGTTCGAAATGGGAAGTTATGATGATCCTCGTTTATCATTTCAAACCAACATGAGCACAGAACAGGCACTAGCTATAGCCCTAATATGAACGCCTCTGGGTAGTCCCCTTGAAGAAGCGCTATGCAAATGCACTTAATGAATGAACGAACCGTTCGAACGAACGAACGAATGAATGAAGGAATGAATGAATGGATGGATGGATGGATGGATAGATGAATGAATGGATGAACGAACGAATGAACGAACGAACGAACGAATGAATGAATGAATGAATGAATGAATGGATGGATGGATGGATGGATAGATGAATGAATGGATGAACCGTTCGAACGAACGAACGAATGAATGAAGGAATGAATGAATGGATGGATGTATGGATGGATGGATGGATAGATGAATGAATGGATGAACGAACGAATGAACGAACGAACGAACGAACGAATGAATGAATGAATGAATGAATGGATGGATGGATGGATAGATGAATGAATGGATGAACGAACGAATGAACGAACGAACGAATGAATGAATGAATGAATGGATGGATGGATGGATAGATGAATGAATGGATGAACGAACGAATGAACGAACGAACGAACGAACGAATGAATGAAGGAATGAATGAATGGATGGATGGATGGATAGATGAATGAATGAATGGATGAACGAACGAATGAACGAACGAACGAATGAATGAAGGAATGAATGAATGGATGGATGGATGGATAGATGAACGAACGAATGAACGAACGAACGAACGAACGAACGAACGAATGAATGAATGAATGAATGAATAACGACTCACATTATGACCACAAGATATTACAGCACCGGTAATCGAAATAACTTGGCCTGTCTGACAGCCATGCAGGGTTCCCATAACGTCCTACTGTTCATTTTAAATGCCCTCTTCTGTCGAATGAAAGCTGAGTCGGCCACGGGTAGTGAGGGTTGGGGGGTAGAGGGAAGCGATTCTGCGTCCCTGCTGAACTTCTACCCTTAGTGCCAAAGTGGTGCCATTACCCTAAACCACGCTCAACTTGCTAGTACGGTTCGGGTAAACTAAGTCCTGCATAGTTGCAGGACACCTTCCGTATTTGAAATCGTATACAGGGCCTATTCGAGGCGGTGTATACGATTGTGTTCATCTGATATAGACAAGATATGAAGAATAGCAACAGTAGGTAAGATAGGCTATCGTTCAAGGGAGAAAGGATGGCATGAAACCGATTCCGAATTTGTCATCTCTTCGATAAGCTGGCGCATCTGCAGAGCAGAGTAAGCACATCTCTTGTAATTCTCACCCGCTAAGACATATATACATAAACATGTACCGGTATTTAATACATACATGTATATACATATATACGAAGACAGTGCGCGTTCATATACAAGTCATGTTGGACTTTTCACGGACACGTATATAGACCTTACATAAAATGTAAGTTAAGCCTATAACGTGAGAATTGCTGCCTTTAGTCGCCAGATTCACGGACTTCATTGTAAATATAATTATAGACGGCACGAAAGACTGTGGACAATAATATTGCATTTAATTGTTAATAATTTCATGAACTGCTGGACTCTCGAGTTCTTCTTATATAATAGGTAGATTTTTTTAAATGGACAACGAATTAGCATATAATTGTTAATTTAAATAGAGACCATATCGGTGGTTTCAGGTTACCACGGGAAGAAGAGACTATCTGACAGCCCAACCTAGCACAGCCCACCCCAGACCTCTACCTTGCCGTCTCATCTTCCCTCATCATCATAGCTTATTAGGCTATAGGGGGCACTGGTGGAGCTGAAATCTCGTATCAAGTTTTCTGTGTTGATGGGAATTCTTAATTGACAGTGCACTGCGTTTGTCATTACACTATCGAGTACCCAGTTAACTGTCGTCTATTTCAACCGTTATATGCCTGCAGCTAGCCTGTCCATTCTCAATCCGCTCGCACGGGAGGGGCACACTATTATATTATAAGTCCTGCTTAGTTGCAGAATCTATCCTTCCATACTGCAAATTTTAGTGCCAAATCAAAGCGGTTTTCATCAGCTGATCGACAAGATTTGAAGAATTGCAACAGTAAGTAAGATATCATACAAGGAAGAAAGGATGACCTGAAACCTTTCCATGTTAGCCCTCTCTTCGATCACCGGTGCATCTGCAAAGCAGAATAGGCAGCTCTCTTGTATTTATCACAAGCATAATATATACATATATACATAGATATGCATCTATGTATATACATATACAAAGCGAGTTCACATATAATTCCTTTTGGACTTTTACGGACACGTGAATAGATCTTACATAATGCATGTAAGTATATTATGCAGCGTGAAAACTGCTGCCTTGGGTCACCAAGTTCACGGACACAACAGTGGAGCACAACAAGTTGTAACTTTTAGAGGACACGAAAGACTTTAGACAATGCTCTTATTTAATTGTTATTTCATGATTTGCCGGACTTTCGAGTTCTTCTTATATAAGGCTTCAAGTTTTTTTCATTGGCGAAGAACTAACGTATACCGTTAACTGAAATAAACAAATAACCGACAGTGGTAACCATGACGACCCATTGTTCAGCAAACAGAGATCGAAGCCAGTCCCGTTAGAACAACCATAACAACGACGAAAACAGCAGCAACAATACTTAGGCCAATTATAATTTATTATTCCGTTCTAATTCTTAAATACACTAATATTACTATGGCATTTTGGGTCTTGTGTCGACTCAGCGAATCCTGAAATTCCCAGGCAACGCCGGGTACCCCAGCTAGTTAAACTATATATTTCGACCTATACCTAATGTGCTTCCCGCAGCTTAGCGTGAGCCTTCGACAGCAGGCGGATCTGGATCTGGACTATCGTGACTCCGTTCTATAGCAATATAGCCTACGCCTTTCATGAGGGGGACATGTGTACCGGGAGATAAAATATGTCCTATAGAGGGCATTAGGCTACTGCCAGGGCTGGTATGCACAGGACACGGCATAAGGTAATCACATATAGTGCCTAAACGCGACTTTGTTATTCCCTATATAGCCATTGGAATGTATCCGTATGCACGAGAAAATATAGCCGCGAGAATAACTAATCTACACATTCCTTGCAACCGACGATGCATGACGCTTGCTCTTCACCCCAATTCAATAGGTTATAGCTAAGCGCGCATGCGTGAAAGATAATTATATGCGGTCCTTGCCGGCGTGGGGTAAACAGATTCAGACCTAAAGACGGGCCTTAGGGAAATGTCGACGGCTGCCTATTGTTCGCGCTGTCCAGCTAACGTCGGCCGTCTATTGTTCACAATGGGAGTAGCCGGCTAACTCCTACCTCGAAGTTGGAATAACGTTAGGCCTATACCTTGTTTAATTCGCTAATCTCAAGCCGTGCATACGGAAATAACCCAGTATTCCTGTATAGGCCAGATTTAAGCCAAATATACGAGTTATACCCTTATGTGCATACGGGCCCTGCACCGAGTAACTTCTAGTGCGTAGCGCGCTATAAGCATAGTAGTCCGAGGAGGCATATAATGTCCGGGTGACATAATGTCCGCGGTATGTCCGGAGAACATATTCCTAGGACACCGGGCCCGCTATATTATAGGCCAAAAGTCGTGCGTCATAGTCTTAACCTTACGTCATTATAATAGTCGACCGCTACTTCAAAGATGACGGCTAAAGATACGTCATTCGTTATAAGCTTGCATCTAAAGGCTAAGTCTGATTCTGTGAGCATTAATATTACGTCACAGAGGTTGCTCTGCGTCAATAGGCTACATGCCGCACAGTTAGTTATACGAGTACATCATCCTGTGCCCTGCAAGACGACCAGACGACCTGACCAACAGTGACCATGATTCCATGGCGTGCGGGTCGTCATCTTGTGTGGGATGCGACAGTGGTAGACACACTTGCACCATCATAATAATTCTACAGGCCGCGACTTCGGCGGCGGGCGCGGCAGCCGAGATTGCTACGGAGAGGAAAAACACCAAATACGTCGCTCTTGTAAACACTCACTTCTTTTTTCCTCTAGCTCTTGAGACTTTAGGTCCCATTTGCACTATTGGCCTAAACTTTTTATCTGATTTAGGCCGCATCCTAACATTGTCTTCTGGTGATCTGAGAGAGACCTGTTTTCTGTTGCAACGCCTCTCTATAACTGTCCAGCGTTTCAACTCGGTGGCCTTTCGATGCACTTTAGCTGAGCCAGATCCAGAGGAGTTTTAATTACTGGCACTTTTATCGTCTTTTAAATCAAACTACTGGCACTTTTATCGTCTTTTATCGTCTTTTATCGTCTTTTAAGGCAAATTACTGGCACTTTTATCGTCTTTTATCGTCTTTTAAGGCAAATTACTGGCACTTTTATCGTCTTTTATCGTCTTTTAAGGCAATTTACTGGCACTTTTATCGTCTTTTATCGTCTTTTAAGACAAATTACTGGCACTTTTATCGTCTTTTAAATCAAACTACTTCGATTGTGTATTGTGCCTTATGTTACTGGTGTTGTTTGTTGAAGAAAATAAATAATTTTAATAATAAAAAATTTAATTAAATATAAAAAAATATATAAAATAATAACAATAATTATGTTCACAAGCAACCTATAATATATCCTCTTTGATTTTCAAACAAGAGTAAGAGTTCCTCATAGAACCTCAAACTATCTTGAATAGAATTCAAAGGTTAGGCCTAGCGCCCTAACTTATGGGCCTTAATGTGACAACTTCTGCGATTAGAGGCTTATGACAATTTTTAGTTGCCTGTTGACTTGCGTGGGAGAAGAAAGCGACTAGGCCGTTGTTATATGTTTAACGACACTGCCATTTCAAAGATGATTAGTGTCGCCACGCCATTTAGGTCCCCGTGGACTGAAATAGCCACCTGCGGGCAAGCTCTCTTTCACAGAGTCGCGTAGCCTACAGACGCGCGGCCAGCGCTCTTACCGATGTAGCTAAGCGAGCTAGTTAAAGCGACTAAGCCTACCCTAAGCGTATTTTTATCTGTCAAATTTCAACAATCAAGTGGTTGTAGGTCTGATAGAGGCTATGGACAGCTTTCGTAGCCTAATCCTGCCTATGGCCTAATCTACGACACTGCTATAAGTAGCTATAGGCTATAGCAGGAAGAAAGTTGGGAAAATGGGGGTATATAAATCTTGGTGTCTTTTCTTAAACAAACACTAAGATCAGTGCTTTGGCCAATCTTTGTCCCTTCCTCTTATGGGGTGTGGGAGTCAAAATAGGCTATGTGTGGGGGACGATCGAGTGCCCCAAGAACAATTGCCGACGGTTCCAGCGTCGAGCAGAGGAGGCCTGGGTTTGAGAAGAAGTGCCCCTCCCGATGTTTTAAATTTCTGAATTTCCATACTCCAATGGTTGGTGAATACTTTAAACTGTAATTTATTATAATGCCAAACCCGGGCCACGACCAGTGACCAAGCGCTGTGTAAATCCATCATTGAAGCTTAATCAGTTATGTACGTGGCCTTTGCCTAACTAATCCTGTTAAACCAGAAGCGATTATTTATAGATTTAAGAGATCTTATCTCTGACCTGCTCGGTCCGACCTCAAGCGGTCTAACTGACACTCGCTGAAATAGGCAGCGCAGTGGTAGGCCTACAGGATATGACCGGTCGATTCATTGAAAAAACGAGCAAGGTCACTATGGAAAGCATGTTCAGTTACAGTAATTTGCACTTCAATAATTCGAGTTGGATAATTTTAAGCGTGTGCGTTGCAAAAGTAGACCCTAGACAAAATGTAGGATAGGGTGCACAAGACTATAGTGTCTGCATAGTAGGCTAATCGTATGGGCTAAATTTCACTGAATTGATCACGTGTTTGCCAGTGAGCAACGCCTTTGAGGTCCGCGTGTAGACTATAGGCCTACCCAGACCGTGTGCATAGGTCAATTTTAAACTCTCAGAAAAATAAACTACGATCTGGACTATAGCCTCACCTCTCTGACGGTCTCACCTATAAGAGCAGAAGAAGTACGCTTTGACCGATGTATACTGTTACTTAACCAGACTGAACCGCATTTTATATAATATGTTGTAAAGTCTTATAGACTTCAATTTCGCTTTGTTGCTCAAAATGTTAGTCAACAACATTCTTTGATGTTGTAAAATAGAACCGGATTTTACTTGAAACTAAATTTTACAGAGTAGGCCTACACGCCTTATCGGTTGATGAGTTGATTGCTTTGCTTTAGCTTCAGGTCCTATTTATCGGTCAGGAATCGTTTGATAAATATTCGGAAGACAGACCTAAATAGTATACAGCGAGAGACTGTGGCTCATGGGTCACCCACAAAGGAGTATTATGGACAACGGCCTCCTTAAGTATTATGGACAACGGCCTCTCTTTTCCAGAATTCTCCGCATTCAATTGGCATCGCGCTCCCCTTTCCCTATTGTTTTCATTCACATTCCAGCCTTATGAAGTTGTAAGCCTACTTAGGTGTAGTAGGCCCCCTATAGGTCATCTATTAGGCTACTGCTTAGTCCATGCTGTTAACTGCGCCATAATATGGGGGGGGGGTTGATATTTTGACTCTGGCGGACCCCTGCAAAGGACAGTCACTGTAGAGTGTAGACCTTAACATTTAAGCAATTTAGACCAATGTCTGAATGAATGAGTGCGCGAAGGAGCTAAAGGCCTAACAAATGAATGAGTTAGTGCAGAAGTGCCTCTTCTACACTTCATGAGTTAGTGCAGATCGAAGTGCCTCTTCTACAGTTCTTGAGTTAGTGCAGATCGAAGTGCCTCTTCTACACTTCATGAGTTAGTGCAGATCGAAGTGCCTCTTCTACACTTCATGAGTTAGTGCAGAAGTGCCTCTTCTACACTTCATGAGTTAGTGCAGAAGTGCCTCTTCTACACTTCATGAGTTAGTGCAGAAGTGACTCTTCTACACTTTATGAGTTAGTAGAGAAGTGCCTCTTCTACACTTCCAAAAGACAATCCAGATAGATTCAGTCGTCTGATTAGCCCTTCCTCGCTTTTCACATAAATATCTCTAGTCCTACTTCTTGACCTACTTCAACTTATGATCCGTATTCATTTTTATTTTTTAAGTATGAATGATGTTTATGTTCTCCAGATCAGGGCAAGAAAAATAGCTTATGAAAAGCATTTTTCTCCAGATGTTTATAATAGCTATAGGCTACTGCTAAGACAGACTGCAGCTCAAATCTATTATTATTTTCAGTGGCGGCGCTAGGGAGGGGTTAGGGCTAAGCCCCCTATAAAAGGTAACCCGGGGACTAAGCCCCCTTAAAAAAGGCCATCTGGGGTTTTTTACATGCAAAACTGAAATATTTCCACTATTTTCGACCGGATGACTGAAAAAAGTCGTCAGAAATTTTGGCGGATGAAAATGGAAAATCTCTATGAGATTTCGGTCAGATGACTAAAAAAGTCGCCAGAAATTTTGGCGGACGAGAATGGAAAATTTCCTCGGCCATGATTCAGCACCCCAAACTGAAATCCTGGCACCGCCAATGATTATTTTGCAGAAATTTTCTGAGGGAAGAGTAAATTCTGGGGAGGAACATTGCCTTTGGACAATATATACCTAAGGTAGTCGATGCAGCTGTTGCACCTCCAAAAGTCTCTCCGCAATCAACTAAAATAGTGACTACAAAAAGCGGTCACAGAAACTAGGGAAAAACTCGACTACTAAGCACAGCTTGCGACGCCAACTCTTCGGACTTGACGCCACAGCTGGGCGCCACTGTATAGCGGTCGTCAGCCTTAGACAGCGTGGTATTCAGTACACACGTGCACGCTGCACTTCAGAGATGAGCATCTAATGGGGACAACAGCCGTGTTGTCAAATGCATGGCCAGTTATTAATTTGTACTTAGAATCTCTCTCTCTCTTTCTTTCTCTCCCCTTCTCTTCTCTTCCCTCTCTCCTTCGCATTCCTTATATATCTGTCTGTCTGTGTGTCTGTCTGTCTGTCTGTGTGTCTGTCTGTCTGTTTATATCTCTCTCATTCTCTGTTTCTCTCTCACCCCTTCTCTCGTTCCTTCTCTCTTTGTCTCTCTCATATTATTTTCCCTCTGTCTCTCTTCTTTTTATTTTCTGTCTGTCTGTCTCTCTCCGTCTGTCTCTGTCTCTGTCTGTCTGTCTGTCTGTCTCTCTCTCTCTCTCTTTCTCATTCTCTCTTTCTCTTTCTCTCTTGTTCTTTAATTCTCTCTCTCTCTTTCTCTCTTTCTCTTTCTCTTTCTCTCTTTCTCTTTCTCTCTTGTTCTTTAATTCTCTCTCTCTTTCTCTCTTTCTCTTTCTCTTTCTCTCCTTCTCTTTTTCTCTTTCTCTTTCGCTCTTTCTCTTTCTCTTTCTCCTTCTCTCTTTCTCTCTTTAAACCTTTTCTCTCCTATTCTCTCTTCCTTCTTTCTCCCCTTCTTTCTCCCTTCTCTCTCTATCTCTCTGTCTCTTTGTGTCTGTCTCTCTATGTGTATCCTTGTTTCCGTCTGTCCATCTGTCTCTGTTTCTGTGTCACCGCCCAACTGTCATGTACCTCGTCCCTCTGCTGACAACACAATGCACTGAGCGCCCAAAGCATTCATAGTCTGGCGCAGCTGATGGTATCGGTGAACACCGGTGTGTCGTGTAACTGTCGTGCAGATACATCTATCATTGGATATACGTGTATCAAACGACAATAGGACATGGAGACAGGCAGACATACAGATAGACAGACAGACGCATGGACGGAGAGACAGGTAGGCTGATAGGTTAATTAACATGTAAACAGACAGACCCTGACGCGACCACAGCACTGCTACGTTGATATGCAGACAGACAGACAGACAGACAGACTGACGCTGTCAGATGGACACAGAGAGGGAGCGTGTGTGTCGGACAGAGAAAGAGAGCTAGAGAGAGAAAGAGACACACACACACAGAGAGAGAGAGAGAGAGAGAGAGAGAGAGAGAGAGAGAGAGAGAGAGAGAGAGAGAGAGAGAGAGAGAGAGAGAGAGAGAGAGAGCTACAGTCAGATAGAGAGTCATATAATATACACAGACAGAAAGGAGTAAAGAGAGCGTTACATATTTTTTATCATGCAATGCATGATTGAAATGTTATGTATCGATAATAGTCTATGACATGTTTTCATCTGGTTATAAACCACGGCGACTACATGCACGGCCATTAGCGCTGGCCGGCCAGAGAAGAACCCCCGTTGGCCAACAACCGAGCGAATGCACACCTCTTCACTTACAGCCTGTCGTCTGCTTTTCGATTTAGCCGCGAATTAATCAACGAGTCGACACAGAAAGGATTCTACACAGGATTATTTTAATCGGAGTTGTTATCTGACAGTCAGTTGTTGCAGGCTAATAGAACATATAATTATCTGTTAAGAAACTGTTGACCAAGTTACGTTAAAAGGACACTGCTTTGCACACAGGTAGAGATATTTACAGACACACTTAGACATACAACTATAGATTCTACAGACACATGCATGGTGTCACATATGCATAAAATAGGCATATAGACATTCACAGATACGGTCAGATATACAACATTAGCCTACTATAGATTTTACAGGTATGTGGAGGTGTATTTTTACATACACGTAATTATACGTACAGGCACAGATATAATTATGTAGAAAAAATTTAATAGACTCGCAGGAACAAACATAGACACATAATTAGCCTATATAGGCCTACTCATATATTTTCTTATACAGGCGTATGTATACAGTATACACATACAGACATTTTACAGAAACATAGACTATGCATACATGGGTATTTATAAATGCGCTATATAAGTTCTAAATACAAAGATATAGACATTTTAGAGACATTTACATATAATTATACGCAGACATAATAATAATAGCCAGTCAGGTATATAGATATTCGCAGACACCGACAGGTATGCTATGATAGTAAGGCTGTTGACTGCTTGTTTACCGCTCTCATTGACAGACGATAGGCCTACTGTTCGAGTGTGCTTGTATTCGTTTGACGGCAACCAGTTGGTCCACAATTACCTCCATTACCTCCATTGGCAAGAAGACGCCTAAAGGTAACGGACGATAATTAATTAGACTCGCTTCTTAATTGGATATTGCAATCGACAAGGTGAAGACTGAAGACGACAATTCCGTGTTGGAAGAGGAACTATGGTATTGGAGGAGGAAATGGATTGCCCGACTCTGTCCCCCTCCTCCTCTTCCACCTCTTCCGCGATGTCTCAGCTGAGCGGAATTGATGGAAATAAGGTTCGACCCAGTTCGATAGGGAAAGGAAACGACTTTCCAGTGGTGAATGGTAGACTGGTTCCGTCCTTGTCATCTGAGGATGGAGAAACGGACTCAACGTCCGATTCCGTCAAGGACCAATACAGTCCTTTGACGCTTTCCATCAACGAGGATCCAACAGGTGGTAATAATCGGAGCAATGGATTTGATCCTCGTCTGGACTTGGAAGCGAGGGATGGGAATGAATATCGCCGGAGTAACGATGACGATGATACTGACGTGAATGACGTCAGATTGTCTGCGTCTGTTGAGCAGCAAGATGGCGGCGATAAACCGGAAGAAGAGGAAGACGTGTACGGACATCTTGCGGAGCAGATACAACGATATGAGGAACATGTGCCGCTGCATAGATCAGTCTGCTGCGCCCTATGCAGGTAACGAAATAGATTTATTATTATTATTAATAGATGAATAGAGAGAGTGGATGGATGGATGGATGGGCGGATGGATGGATGGGTGGATGGATGGACGGATGGGTGGATGGATGGATGGATGGATGGATGGACGGATGAATGGATGAATGGATGGACGGATGGATGGATGGATGGGCGGATGGATGGATGAATGGATGGGTGGATGGATGAGTGGATGAATGAATGGATGGATGAATGGGTGGATGAATGGATGTATGAATGTATGGATGAATGGATGGACGGATGGGTGGGTGGATGGATGCATGGATGGATGAATGGATGGATGAATGGATGGATGGGCGGATGAATGGATGGATGGATGAATGGATGGATGAATGGATGGATGGGCGGATGAATGGATGGATGGATGGATGGATGAGTGGATGAATGAATGGATGGATGAATGGATGGATAGATGGTTGGATGGGCGGATGCATGGATGGATGAATGGATGGATGGATGGATGTAGGGAGTCATAGACGGGTGAATGGATACATTGATGCATGGACGGATGGACGCGTGAAGGACGAAAGGGTGCATAGATGGATGAGTGGTTTTAACTACTTGTCATTGTACAGATGGAGAGATAGACAATTGGACACACACGATAAAAGTTGACAATTTTGTTTAATCACACTGCTGATGATTCAATATCAATGTGCAGTCCGAGCCATGCCCTGTATTATTATTGTTCTAACTTCTAGTGGAAAATTGATCTTTTTGCCACAGGTCTAATGATGGTAGGCCTATAGACGAAGATCAAAATGTTCCATCACAAAGAAAAAACCCATCTAGCATCTAGGGATGCCTGAAGAAAGAGGGAAAACTCTAACTCGAGCCTGCATGCAATCGTAATTGTAAATATCCAAATTCTAATGCGCTACTCAATTGCCAAGCGTAGGGCAACACTGAATTCACGAGCGCTGTGTCTTGTCAACGGAGTTGTCCATGTGCGTATATAATTATAGTCTAGGTACCTCGTCGCTATATATAATGGCTTACAAATTTATACGCTCGCAGTGCCAGTCCCAAGACTGGAAAGTAGGGGACCGACGCTAATAATGATCGCTGTTATCGCACAGTGTCTTGAAACTGAAACTTAGTAACAGTCATGTAACCTACATGTACACCCGTCGTCGCCCAAAGGTGATCAACCATGCATAGCCGTATATAGGTCTACTGACTATTGTTGTTTTATACCTGTAGCGTTTTGTCTGCTGCAGGGCATAGCCTACTGTTGAAATAAACGATCGTACTTTCATACGTACGTCGTACATAACCTATTTATGGGGCGCGGAGGTGTAGTGGGTATGTTCGTTGCCTTGCAGCAGGAGGGCTGCAGGCTCGAATCCACCTCAAGCCGCCGCGTAGGGACCTTAAGCAAGTCCTTCACTCGCAACACTCAATTCCTCAATTGCTCAGCGCTTCGGCGCGAAACTCCGATGCAGTGTCCGCTCTGTAGTCGGGAGCGCCTCTGAGTAGAGAGCGTGAAGGGGCACTGTAAGTCTGTAACAAGTGCACAAACAAACAAACAATTTATAATGAAATCCCCCAACGAAAATGATTCACTACGAGTCATAAACTTCAGGAGTTCGACTGCATGAATGGAAATCCCCGTAATATGTCTGCAATATCAACTCAATCATCTTTAGCGCATCTCTGGAGACCTTCGTCTTTACAAAAGTGATTGTGTGTATGGAATGCTGTTTCATCATGGGAAAATTTGCTCAAAAGTAAAACGAGTATTATTTCTTTATTGAAATCTTCGTTGAAATCTTCATTTTAAAAATTCATTTAGACCTATTCTCTCGTTCGTGCTCTTCAAGCCGAAGACATGTCAATTTAATGTTGATTAACGACTCAACCGAGATATTTGATGATACACAGAATCAGAATACGGTGAATACCTGTCATTAGGTCTTTTTTCTGTTGACTGAATTTGAAACGACGCTTCAGAGGACTCTAATCATCTAATGAATAACTGCAGACGACAGTATCTATATTATATTTCTGAAAGTTTGTCCTTCTGTGTGTATGCATCTGTCCCAGGCAAGGCTCTGAAACTTTGTAGCGCTGGAATCAACATTATCCCTGTTGTCAGAGACGGTCCTGAATTGCGGGGCGGGACACATGTCATTGAGCAGATATTGTTACAAATTAATGGTAAGCTTACACAGACCACGCAAGAACTATATCGATAACCAGCTACCAAAATTGAGAGGTCATGTTTGTTTTAAAAAGTGTTCAATGAACAAAACGTTTCGAAATTTGGCAGTTTGAAATTTTAAGCATAGCACTGTATGGAGAAGGCATTTAGTTGCAAAAAATAGTATTTGTGCAATTATTAGCGGTATGAACTATGCTCTTTGTAACAGCATTTTATCATTTATTATTATAATTAATTATATAATTATAATCACACTATATATTAAAATTTTATGATATCACGTTATTATTCATGTACTTAGTCAATAATGTAGACCTAAAAATGTCATTTGTGACGCAGGGTTCGAAACCCGTCGTTTGTCGCTTCCTAGATATTGCGCTAGACGCCGAAATAGCCGAGAGGGGTAAAGAATGCAGTTTACCCTTCAATTCAGTATATGACTGTGAATTCGCCCTAATTTGTGAAGTAGTGAACCGATTTTGATGCCGTTTGGGTGATCTGATTCAGAATGTATGCCTCTAATGCCCAGAAACTTTTCAGAATAATAACTTAGTAGATTCAGTAGACTTGGATAACATGAAAATTCAGTAACTTTTTTTTTATTTTTTCACTATAAACTAATGAAAGAAACAAACGAGCACAGCTTTTGTTAGAAAAAAGATAATTTCATTGTGTTAAAAGCATTTTAGAGAATGGTCATTGTAGCATATGACTAAATCAAAAGGTCAAAACCCGACATGTGACGGGTTTTGAGCCCCTGTGTCACATTTCTGGAGTACCCCACTGGAGATGCCTTTATCAAATATTATTTTCTGCCCTGTGTGTAGTCCTATTTCGTTGAAGATCATCTCATATGACCATTTTTGGTCACATGACCATTTTAATCATGTCACCTGTGTGATCTGCCGTGTTTTTCTTGTGCATGATTTTTTCATGGTTTTGTCCTTCCAACCATTAGGTAAGGTGAGGTATATAACTTGAAACGAGATGAGATAAGATAAGACAAGATGAAATGAGATAAGATGAGAAGAGATAAAGGATAGGATAAGATAATATAGGAGAGGAAGAGATGAGATAAGATGCGATACGATCAGATACGAAAGATGAGATAAGATGAGATGAGATAAGACAGGTTAGGATAGGATAGGATAGGATACGATAGGATAGAATAGGATAGAATAGGATAGGATAAGATAGGATAGGATAGGATAGGTTAGGATAAGATAGGATAGGTTAGGATAAGATAGGATAGGATCGAACAGGATAGGATAGGATAGGTTAGGATAGGATAAGATAGGATAGGATCGAACAGGATAGGATAGGACAGGTTAGGATAGGATAAGATAGGTTAGGATAGGATAGGATAGGTTAGGATAGGATAAGATAGGATAGGATCGAACAGGATAGGATAGGATAGGTTAGGATAGGATAAGATAGGTTAGGATAGGATAGGATAGGATAGGATCGGACAGGATAGGATAGGACATGATAGGATAGAATAGGATAGAATAGGATAGGATAGGATAGGATAAGATAGGATAGATAGGATAGGATAGGATAGGTTAGGATAAGATAGGATAGGATCGGACAGGATAGGATAGGACAGAATAAGACAGGATAGGATAGGATATGATAGGACAAAGATAATACATAGCTTATAGGGCCTAAAATTAAACCTGCTTAACACCTGTATATGATAGACTATATAGTATTCAGATGTTCTGCCTTGTGATTCTAATTTCCGCTGCACGACTTCAATGTAAGGACCTACAATTACTGAACAAAAGGAACCAGGTTGTAGAAAATTAATGGAAGCAGCTGTCGTTGATAATAAATCAGCTCACAGTCATGAAGACCTTCCGTCCTTTGTGAAGATCTACTGACCCATTCTAACAAAAGACCTGATGATGGCGGCGATGACGATGACACCTGGGACGAGAAAGATCAAAGGGCATTTTATGCGTTGCATTGTATATTTGTATTGTATTTGAGCACCTGTAAAGTGCCTCTAGTAGGGTACGTGATATGTTCAGAATCGCTCTCAGTGCATCGATCGAGATGAAATATGTCACAAAATAATAATAAAAAATAACTATGCTGACTATGGACCTACATGTTTTATGGGATGAGAGGTTCAGCCTCCCAAACGAATTTCCCAAAAAAATAATTTTGCCATTTTTTCGAGCATATTCATTGGACCTCCCCAAATAGAAAATCCAGAAATCTTTCTTCCCTACACCCCGATGCAAATTTAAGAGTTTAATGAGTTTTGATCGTTGTTAAAGATATAGAAATCCAGTTAAGAGTGAAGAAGTCTCTATGTATATACACATATATTTGAAATTAGAATAGTTAATACCGGACAGGCTGTTCCATTCCTGTCGGTAATGGCAAACACGTGGTTTAAGGTAACGTCGAATTTCTGTCGAAATACTTTTCAGTTGTGTAATTTTATGTATATTTACTTTGGGAGCACTTAATAATTTTGATTTGATTCGATTTGAATGATACAACCTGTCTCCGCAAAGCACTAACTAGAATCCCGGGTGGTCTTAAATGAATCGTTTTAATAACTCATGTAGCCTAAAGTACAATCGTCATGCCTATACCATAATCCAGTCCATTCAAATCTAGTCTGTATAAGTTTACTTTAATCTAGACACATACAGTTTATGTTGTGTAGCGTATACTTATTATTGCCTACTTATTATTTGCGAGCTACATGTGTATTGTATATTGTATAATGCGCCATGTGATCTCGGTTAGGTTATAGATCTCTGGTTTGGTGGCTTAGAGGGTCGAGCAAAATACGCCTGGGAAAAGTTCAAACTGAAGTGAACAATTTAAAATTCAAAAATCAAAGTTCATAGAATTAGATGCGGCTTCAGTAGCCTACACGTCTACGTGCCTAGTAATTTTCGCAATTTGATTCGCTGCCTTATAGGACTCTAATAATTCTAATTAATTCCCTTTATCGTTACACACACAGCGCCGCTCTCTCTGTGTACTTTCGACCGTTCAGAGTCAGCGGAGGACATGCATGATAGCGTGAAAATAGAGCAATGGCGTATTTAGAGCGGGTGTGGTTAACGGTTTCAAACCCCCGAAAAAGTTATCTCCAAAAACGTTTTAGACTAATTACGTGTATTTTGCGACATAAATAATGTCCACTTATCCACCAAACTCTCTGCTTTGACTTTCCACTGTGACCAGTATCATCTTCCCTTTACTACCCTTCCTCGCTCAACTCTTGTTTTCCTATTCCTTAATTTCCTTATCCCACATACTCATTTACTTTACTCTCCACCATAACTTGTTCGTGCTTTATTATATTATTATTTTTGATCTATTTGAGTGGTTTTTTGCTTTTGATCTCTATGAATAAACAAGGTTTGAGTTGAGTCCCTACACCCCTGAGATTTGAGAGAGAGAGAGAGAGAGAGAGAGAGAGAGAGCGAGAGCGAGAGCGAGAGCGAGAGCGAGAGCGAGAGCGAGATCGAGAGCGAGACCGAGACCGAGACCGAGACCGAGACCGAGACCGAGACCGAGACCGAGACCGAGACCGAGACCGAGACAGAGACAGAGACAGAGACAGAGACAGAGACAGAGACAGAGACAGAGACAGAGACAGAGACAGAGACAGAGACAGAGACAGAGACAGAGACAGAGACAGAGACAGAGACAGAGACAGAGAGAGGTTAGCAGGTTAGTTAACCCGAATCAATAAACATTCGTGGTATCTTTCACGCATTAATACGGCACGCAAGACTTATCTGAGTTTGATGTTAATCCATCGGCTTGAGTCGTATACCGACTATCGGGAGCCGAGCGTTGGACTACTTACTATATCTGGCCCACTCCAACCGAAATCTACAACGGTTGACCGATTTAATAATCAAGGTTGCTTTACACAATAAATGTTGTAGTTGGCGACACGAAAGGCAACAGAAGGCGACGAGCGAAGTCTCCGCTTTTGTCAACACAACTCACAGTTCTCTATTCCAGACATGCATTGAATTTAGTTGATCTATATACACCAGTTGATCTATATACATCGTGCCTTTGCCATTTTGCCATTGTAGGCCATTCTATATATTTGGAATGACCTCCTTATATACAATACACGCACCACGAGCCCCGTATGTATGGCTTGGCATAGATCTATGCACCCTTACATCGGGAAGAGATGGCATGACAGAACGTTTCGTGACAGCAAAACTACAAGGTTATCAAGAAGCAATGAAAAACTTCTTAAACTAGGTCTATGCTACCATCGTTCCGGATTTTCCGTCGTCATCATAATCATGTCTAGCTGCAGGCATACACTCCTGCATGCATGCAATGCTCTGACCCTGAACAACTCCTCCACTGGCAATAACTGAGTGCCAGCAACTGATGCTTGCAATGGACATGAGGCAATGGGCATGAGGCACTGAGGCTGTGACTCTTAACGTATAACAACAAATTGCAGTTTTAGGTTTAATTGTTGATAAAAACAATTGACGGTAAGACGCACGGTTTCCTAAGCTATCTTAAGGCTTCATGAGAACAAATTTTCGATACACAATTTTTTATTATAAAGTGCGCGTACGACCTACGATATAATATTTATATAATGTATACAGTTATATATATATATATATATATATAATATATATATATATATATATATATAAGCCTATGACTTTATTCAGTTGTTAATTTGAACTTGAAGTTCTAGTTAAGTGTCAATAAATGTCATGCTTATAAAGGGATAGTCAAACGCTTTGCATTTATATACATTTAACTAGGGGCCCGGCCCTTAAAAGTCGTTGGGCCCATCTCCTCTGCTCCTCCTCTCGCTGGTCCTACTAGCTAAGAGGGGTCTACGTTAAAACTGCGAAATATATAGCGAAATATGTAGGGCCTATAACAACCTTCGCGTTGGCTACCTCATGAAATGACACGTTGAACATTTACGACCTCAAATTATCCAAAGGACAACAACCTAGGTAAATATCCTTATAATTCGGCCCGGACAACAAACTTACGCACTGATGGTTGATAGGCCTATGGCCGTGCAGCTGCGTATTAATGCGGCGTCAAGGGCGTATTGTCAATGCGGCAGTCCGTTTGATCTCGGCTATAAGTGCAAGGGGCGTAATCTGGATATATAGGGGCTTATTAGTTTACTTAATAACGCTTAACGATTTCGATATGCTCTGGTATTTTCCGTTAACTACCGGCCAGAGCATGCAGAAATTGTTAGACTTCTCAGATCTTGAGGAATTTACGTGTTGCCTTTTCTAAATGATCTTTCCGTTCTATTTGGTTTTGCTTTCATAAGTGGGCCTATTATTGTGGGGCGCGGTGGTGTAGTGGTGAGTTCGGTGTCTTGGAGTAGAAAATAACCAGGTTCGAATCCACCACAAGCCGCCGCCGCGTAGGGACCTTGAGCAAGTCCTTCACTAGCAATTGCTCGTGCGCTTCTGCGTGACTCTTCGATGCAGTGTCCGCGCTGTAGTCGGGAGCGCCTCTGAGTAGAAATGCTTTGAATGAGCGCTATACCAAATGCGAGAAATAATTTGTTTAAATGTTATTTGCCTGAAAGTGTCAACATTCCTCATAATCGAATTCAGTCCAATCAAGCACGCATTCGCACACACATACTCGCACACATATGCATCTAAGACTACTGTCAGAATAATGATAACACTTGTAGAAATCCATACAATGGGCCTATACAGTATACAATACATGCATTACACGTACAAGTTTTACACGCCTGTGATTAGTTTTTATTTTTGTGGAGCTCCATAAACATCACCTCAAAGCAATTATAGGCCGACATCATTACTAACTATAAAGTGTATAACTGTATAAAGTGTTAGTGATTTCTACAATCGACTGAATACCGTCTTTGGGCACTGAAAAATTAATTAGGGAGTACCGCGTACAAGGGCGGATCCAGGGGGGGGCCAATCCGGCCATGGCCCCCCCATTTAGAAATTTCTTTATTTTTGACCAGCTATTTTGCTCGGAAAGTAGACGTGGCCCCCCCCAATGAGTGGTTCCGTAGGACTTTGGCCCCCCCCTTCGAAAATTTCTGTATCCGCCCTTGACCGCGTAGGGTGCGTATGTGTGTGTGTGCATATGTGTGCGCGTGTGTGTGTGCGTGTGCGTGCTTGCGTGCGTGTTTGTGAAGGTCTGTGTCATTGTGCATGTAATTATGATGAAGAACTGGCCCGTGGTTGACATCCTTCATTTTGGGTTCGAGCGAAATAGGTCAGACTATTAGTTCAAACAAACTACAATGTTAAACTGCTATGTCAACCGAATTAGGTCAATCTATCAGGTCACGTGAATTGGGTCAGACCAGTAGGCTAAACTATTGGGTCAAGCGAATTAGGACAATGGTAATGATGACCTAAGCAAAATTGATTAGGTCAGTCTATCAGGTCATGTGAATTAGGTCAGGCTCTTAGACGCAGGTGTTGATAATTCTGACACGTCGTCCCTGCTTATTTTTTTGTGAATGTACCCTTTGCCACCGCCGCCCGTTTGAATGGGCGTCGCGCCATTTCAGATCTCCTTGTACAGATGGTTATAGCCCGAAGTTCAATGAAAACCCCGACACTATAATTATAATTATTCCCGCCTGTGGGCTTCATTGTGTCCTACGCTTGAGTTGCCGTTGGGGTAGACCTGTAATTAGAGTTGACGACTGGTGGTGATTAGTTGCTGACCACCCACCCATCACCCATCCATCCATCCATCCATCCATCCATCCACCCATCCATCCATCCATCCATCCACCCATCACCCATCCATCCATCCATCCATCCATCCATCCATCCACCCATCCATCCACCCATCCATCCATCCATCCATCCATTCATCCATCCATCCATCCACCCATCCATCCATCCACCCATCCATCCATCCATCCACCCATCCATCCACCCATCCATCCATCCACCCATCCATCCATCCATCCATCCATCCATCCATCCATCCATCCATCCATCCATTCATCCATCCATCCATCCACCCATCCATCCACCCATCCACCTACCAGTCAGGTCATCCCAGGGTGAAAATTGCCTGAGGGGCTGATGGAGTTCAACCCTCTCTCTAGTCTTTCATAGGTTCCCATAGCAAAGTCTTCTTTCACACTCCAACTCCACGTGAATCATAATATACTGATCCATATCAATATCAATCATATCAATCTTCTTTTATTGACCACCACCACAAAGTAATACAAACGTACAGTTTACAAATTCGTATGCAGGTTGTCACTAGGTGAACCAAATGAACATATGGTTCCGCGAGACAGGCAGTGGCGTAGCCAGGAATTTATGATTGGGGGGGGGGGGTTATGGCCGGATACCCTGTTTTGTGTTATTTTTTCTTATTTAAATGAATAAATAACCTTTAAAAAACCTTTTTCGGAGCCAATGGGGGGTTTTAACTCCCGAAACCCCCTTGCCTACACCACTGGAGACAGGGTTCCCTATTTACATCAGTATAATTTATCAATTATTATACATTGATGGTCATCATTATATCTTCATAGTCATATTGCTGATTTCTCTCTCTCTCTCTCTCTCTCTCTCTCTCTCTCTCTCTCTCTCTCTCTCTCTCTCTCTCTCTCTCTCTCTCTCTCCGGGAGGGGAACGCATTGTAATCAAATCTACCGCTAACCGGAATGTTTTTGATTGGGTATAATATAGTCTCTACTGGATGAAAATGTATGCAAGCTAGTTTCGCAAATAGTAAAAAATCATTCATCGTCGGACCTGTTGGTCGCTTTAAATATAATGTCAGGCAAGATAGACCTATGCGCTTTGCAGAGGTCTACTTGTTCAGATTGAATTATAATGTGATATGTGCTGCACATAAAATTAAGTGTGTTGGTGTAGGTCCTATCTCTATGGACCGTTAGAGGATTGTAGAAAAAATGGGGGAGTCAGACTTTGATCCATGTACAGTTGAATATTTTATCCGTATTTTGCGACCTATTTAAATGAGATTCGAATGCAGCAGAATTGAATGGAATCGAATGAGAATGCGAATTGGGAATGCATGCGATTGGAAGCAATTTTTACCATGGAGGATGGGAAGGGAAATAAGCGGTTTTCCAGCTTTGAAAATTCCTTTAAAAAGTTCTACTTAATATCATTGGTACATGTTTGTTCATAATTATATATATATATATTAACTCAGATGTTAATATATATTATATGATGAGTGTACATGTATGTATGTAAGTGTGTGCGTATAGGTCGAAGGATGCCAGAATTTCACTTGGATAGTGTGCATCAATTTATGCACGGTGTAAACCTAATCATTCATTTTAAGCCCTGAAGCAAAAATTCTGTTTGCTTGCGATGTACAGTGAAACTGCCCTGGTCATGTAAGTCAATAGAAAATAATGACATGCAAATTGTCTAACTGCATTGACATGTTGTCTAGAGTTATTGATGGATTGACATGTTGATCAAAAGTGTCTGGTTTGATATGTAAATTAGAGGTCACCCAGAAGTGGCTGCAGGGGCTGACGTGAGAATCGGATTTTAGGACTTCATTGTGAATGTTAAGGTCAGAAAATTCATGATCCAGGACGACATCAGTTCGTAATTATAATTGTAAACTCCAAATTTCTAAAGCGTTAGATCTGCTCTAAATGGAATCTCAAAGCATTAGTCTATCTACGTACTCCTGTATCAGAGTAGCCTACTTGTATAGCGTCTTTCAGTAGCTCGACATGCCATTGACGAGTAAGTTGTACTATGTATGTATGTGCACTTGTTATAGCGCCCCTTCTAGCTCTCTCTACTCAGAGGCGCTCCCGAATGCAGAGCGGACACTGCTTCGGAGTTTCACGCCGAAGCGCTGAGCAATTGTGAGTGAAGGACTTGCCCAAGGTCCTTACGCGGCGAGGTGGATTCGAACCCCGAACCTTCCGACTTCAAGGCAACGACGCCACCACTACACCACCGCGCCCCACAATTGCTATTACTATAGCGGGTTTATATTCAAATACATATATAGGTGTAGTCTGCACACTTAGGATTGTATGTATTTTTCGGAACATTAATACATTGCCAATCTGACCTGAGTAATGTCATTATGTTTATATCATTGCTCACCCCAAAACCCGTGTACGCGTTAAATCGCGAAAAAAATCATTTAAAATGTCTAGTAGGATGGCGGACGATAGGATTATTGGCTATAGCTCAATGTTTAGATATGACAAATTGTGACTGTAATATTATTATAGAATCTGTGTAACTATCTCTTACTGCTGATGATTATTAATTATAATTATCGAAGGATGATGTACAGTTGTACACACAGGCTTAAGAAGCTCAGTCGTAGACCTATACATGTATACTATGCTATGTCACATTCCAGAAGAAATAACTTAGTCTAGGCAATGTAGGCATTCCAGGGATATTTTACATGCGAATGATGGGTAAATTGGGTATCTGGACTCTCTTCACAATTTTTAAAGAAGGTTTTGAGGGACTGCCTCCGGACGGCCGACATGTAGTTGCACCGAACACTGTAACAGTTGGTGTTGTAGTTTTAATTATCGAAGGCTATACTTTTCGCATGCTATTATCATGAGCGTAGTCAGAAAACATATTCGGAGGGAATATCCATTTCGTAAGAGGTTTTGCAATAGCCATGGTCGCAAATTGCACAGAATTATTTTTTAAAGTTTGGAAATGATTATTTTATTTGGGGGACGGGCTAAACCGCACGTAACCCCCTCCCAAATGCGCACACAGTTGCTATTACTACTAATAATTATGAACATGATAATATTTTTTTTAATTTGGTAAATATAGAATATAATGACTAAAGGATTCGTTTTAGGTCTGTGTAGTCTCTATTATGTCTTGACGTTATGCGTTGAAGTATCTGGCAAGAATATGGACAAGTTTATGGTCCTCTCGTTGTAAAAATTCTGAATGTCTGATAAACGACTATAATCACTCGACCTGCTTGTATTGTGCTTGGCTGGCTAATGGTTCTATAGGTCGCTATGCAATTCTTCTTCCGTCTTCTCTGTATATTCTATCACATGCCCTGATAGACTGCCACGTCTTCTCTATACTCTCCTCATATCCACGTCTTTGCATATTGGTTTGTCATTGTAAACGATACGACGCAGATGATGACCTACTTAGACTGGTTCATTGCCTTTTAATTTCTTAGCTATGCCATGGTTGCTCCTACAGCCAACCCGCGTTGTTTTAACCCCGCCTTCCCCTACTTCTCAATTTGACTTGTCCCTCTGGCTCTTCTGTGTGTCAGTACCTGTTTGCTTGTCTGTCTGTCTATTTGTCTGTCTGTTTTCGTACACAATTGCTCACCTATTAGTTATGTACATGTTGTTGGCACAAGTCTAAGCATTTGCATACAATTGCATGTTTAGTCGCATTCATGGCGCTTTAAGCGTTTTAATATGTCATATTGTGTACAATCATTTGGCTCTAAGTGCTCCGGGAATTTTTTTATTATCAGTTGTTATAAAATCGTTGCACATGGGCTACACGCATACCGTTACAAAACCAGTAGCCTGCAAAATCAGTTCGGTTCTTGAACTGGGCAAGTCTGAAGAAAGAACTGGACAAATATTGATAAAAAGAACAGGACAAGTCTAATGAAAGAACTGGGCAACTTGTCCAGTCAAGAAGGCACTTGACAAGTCTTTTACAAGTTGTATACAAAAGCAATCTGTCGTAACAAAGTTGGTCTTCGTAAATTTAGGATAATGGCTCCAAAACCCAATTTATTTTTAGCCCCCCCGCCACAAGAACGGAAACCAAACTCCGTCCATGCTAATGGCCGTAGTTAATCGCTATGAATTTAAAACCTGGTATGACCAAGTGACAGGGGCGGATCCAGGGGGGCCAATCCGGCCATGGCCCCCCCATTTAGAAATTTCTTTATTTTTGACCAGCTATCCTGTCTCGAAAAGTTGACTTGGCCCCCCCGCGAGTAGCTCCGAATGTCCGCGCCGCGCAGTGGCGAAGAAGGTCATCAGTGTTTCGGGTGGAGGCCGGATGGGAAAAGGTATGTTTTTTGTAAAATTCTATGTCGATGACTAAAAAAAAAGGTCATAAACTTTTTCGGCGGATAGAAACGGTATTTTTGGAAAAATTTCAGGCTGATGACTAAAAAAAAAAGAAAAAAAAGGTCATCAACTTTTTCGGCGGATAGAAACGGTATTTTTGGGAAAATTTCAGGCTGAAAACTAAAAAAAAAAAAAAAAAAGGTCATCAACTTTTTTGGCGCGGATGGAGACGGAAATTTTTTCCCGGTTTTCCGGACCAAGACCCAAAATTTTGGCCCCCCCATCGAAAATTTCTGTATCCGCCCTTGCCAAGTGAACATGTATGCACTACAACGATCAACAAGACTTTTCCTGCTTACTAGAATTAGGTGATGATTTATTATGTTTGTGTCATAAATATTTGCTTGAAATTGCGTATCGGTGACCCTATAGCTATATTCAGTTACTGAACTGGACGTTGAACAGTAGTCCTATACTATGATAGCAAGATGCCTGAGTGTTACCAAAATACGTGCCTACATGTAAGTCGGCTGAATATGTTCTGAGCGGATGTTGGTTGGATGTTTTGGTGCTGTTCAACAACATTCTGTCGTAACAAAGATGTTTATCGTCGCCCTCCTCCCATCCTTGGCGTTTGGACTGGCACTACACAGAAGTAGGCCTAAACGCAGTGGTGGAGTTATCAGAGTCGACGTTTTTGTTCATGAGCATTATTATAAGGGACAATCAATTTCAATTGAAGCCGTCACGATTGACACCCTGGTAATTGACTGGATCTTTATTTGCTGCTCCATGAACTGGTCTTTCTTAATCAACTCTACCTCCACTTGGGGCAGCAAGCAAAGGATTTTTCGCAGGTACGTGAGAGACCCTATTATTAGTAAAGGGATGCATAGTCACAGACGCTTTACCATTCAACTCTTTGTCATGATGAATACCAAACCAACGAGTCCACACGATTAAGAGCCCACAGTTCAGTAGTTAACCTAGACTTAACACAATTGACGATGTTTAGACGAACTGGTATTGTTGATCTTTTCAATTGGATTAGTTAAGATTTTTGCTATTCTCGTTCTGATACTTCAGTAGACTCTATATAGGCCTACTCGCCAGACATTGAGTGTCACCGGTGTGCTGTCAGTCACGTTTACATGTTCATATAAAATTATATTTGTGTTTGGGTCCTGTATCGACTCCGTTTGCCAAATATATTTATACATCATATGAAATATTATTATTAGAGTTAAGTGTGTACACTGTGTATTATACTCGTGGTGGCAGCTGTTATACACATAGCTGGTGAAGAGTATAGACGCCCTGAGGCCATTGTTAACACGATGTCTTTTATGTTCCTTTGTATGCAGCGATATTAACCTTTTATGTTCGTCTCATCCCAACGTCGGTCTCATCTCGTCTCTCTCTCTCCCCTCTCTGTGTCAATTCGCCAATGGGTCATGAAACGCGCATGTGATCTGTAGCGTGTCAGTGACTTCGGTTGATCTGTCTGTAGTTGAATACAGAAAATGCCCCGTTGGGTTGGCCACCCTGCAGAGAGCGACAGAGACAGACACGCGTACGGAACGACAGACATTGCAAAGACACACAGATACACGTAGAGAGAAGTAAATAGAGAAAGGGAGAAACTCCGCCACTGGTTGTTCTATGCATGCAGGTGCTAGTTCCAAGCCTGGATGTAGGAGGAGGGCGATACTAATCATCTTTTATATGTTGGCAGTGTCGTTAAACATGCAACAAGAAGAGAGAGAGACAGAGACAGAGACAGAGAGAGAGACAGAGAGAGAGAGTGAGAGAGACAGACAGACAGACAGAGAGACTGAGACAGAGGAAAAGAGAGAAAAACAGAGAGAGAGAGAGAGACAGAGACAGAGACAGAGACAGAGACAGAGACAGAGAGACAGAGAGACAGAGGGCGACAGAGAGTGGTGACCTTCGGGCTGACCTTCGAGTTAGATCTTATGAATTCTCTGCAGCACCGTCCTGATAAAGATCGTCACAAATTCATTTCACATAATATATTCCTGACAATAGGCTTAAGCACATCTACTGACATCATTATTATTTTTTATCTTTTATATTTGTGTTGTGACCGTCTTCGTAAATGCCTGAACAATATTATTGTCTGTTTAAGTTGCATCTTTGTCATTTGATTGATTGTAGTTGATTGATTAGTTGATTGATTGATTAGTTGATTGATTAGTTGATTGATTGAATAGTTGATTGATTGAATAGTTGATTGATTGATTAGTTGATTGATTGATTAGTTGATTGATTGATTAGTTGATTGATTGATTAGTTGATTGATTGATTAGTTGATTGATTGATTAGTTGATTGATTGATTAGTTGATTGATTGATTAGTTGATTGATTGATTAGTTGATTGATTGATTAGTTGATTGATTAGTTGATTGATTGATTGATTTATTTATTGATTGCAGTTGATTGATTGATTAGTTGATTGATTGAATAGTTGATTGATTGATTAGTTGATTGATTAGTTGATTGATTGATTAGTTGATTGATTGATTAGTTGATTGATTGATTAGTTGATTGATTGATTAGTTGATTGATTGATTAGTTGATTGATTGATTAGTTGATTGATTGATTAGTTGATTGATTGATTAGTTGATTGATTGATTAGTTGATTGATTAGTTGATTGATTGATTGATTTATTTATTGATTGCAGTTGATTGATTGATTAGTTGATTGATTGAATAGTTGATTGATTGATTAGTTGATTGATTAGTTGATTGATTGATTAGTTGATTGATTGATTAGTTGATTGATTGATTAGTTGATTGATTGATTAGTTGATTGATTGATTAGTTGATTGATTAGTTGATTGATTGATTGATTGATTGCAGTTGATTGATTGGTTGATTAGTTGATTGATTGATTAGTTGATTGAGTGATTGATTGATTGATTGGCAGTAAATGTTAAGAAAGATATAGAGTAGCCTATAGGCTCTACCATTTACTGGTTGAGAAATTGAGGGTCGATGGGGAGGATATACCCAAACACGTGACCAAGTTAGCTACACAGCGATAATATTATTATTGGATAAAACATGTATAATTTTATGTCTTGCACTTAAGACAAATTATTATACGCCTACATTTATTTCCAGTAACTGTTGATGATCTCATTCATTTGAGCCGATTGCGTAAGATGCTGCAAGGTTTCAAACTTCAGCCTAACATCTTAGAACCTACCGTACTCTGACACTATGCAGGCCTATCGGGTGTATAGGTATGTGTGCGAATACGTCTGTATGTACGCGTTATTTTGTGTATGTAGTGCCTACGTTTTGTAACGTTTTAATTGGCTGAAGTTTGCCCCAGATGAGCATACGAGCATATACACGTCTACGGCCTATTGTGATTCGTTATTTGTGCCATTGTACCACACACGCAACGCATCTCAAGCGCGGCTTGATTCATATTTAGACGCAGTCTAAGTCAGGAATTTTTCTCCGTCTATTCGACAGGAAAAAGGAGCAACGACTTCGCAAGAGAATGCAGGAGCAGCGATCTTTCAGTTGCCCGGATGCGAATGAAAATCCTACTACAACGAAATACTTCGGTGAAGAAGCGTCAGCGTATGCAACAACAATATCGAGCACTGAACTCAATCCGATGCTTTTACTCAGACCACCGGATACGGAAAATGGTGGATTCCAAGCGGGAGATGATGATGGTGATGTCGAATCGTTTTCATATTCACCGCTCTACCAAGGGGTTAGATCGGACGACCTCTTTCCATACGATTCCTTTAAACGGATGGGTATAAACGGGAATATTAGGCCGATTCCAAGCGATAGAAACTCCAATCAATACGCGGAGGATAACACTTGCGTTAAGATGGAAAATGGTTCCTCAACAAACTCGACAAACTCCTTGGATGACGGGAAAACGACATCCAGCCCCGACGACGTTAAGACGACCCAGCGAGAGGGGAAGCCACGAAACGCCAAGCGACGGGAACAGTTACCGGAGGAGAAACAAGATCAAGAAAACGGGGGTGGCGCCGACCGAACGCCCGGATTTAAACGGCGCACTTCGCTGCGTGGCGGTCGCGCGGGTTCTGATGGGAAAGCGGTCAGTTCCATTCGAAGGATCGAGTCCCTTCGACTCCCAAGAGATCCGACAAATGACCTCCAGCCAATCACGGATCCAGTTCTTCTCCAGAGACTGAGGGAAACCACCGGACTACAGTCATCGGAGATAAGACTATCGCTAAAGGTAAGTTACTGTTATGCAGAGATATAGGCTACACATGAATATGCACACACGTGCAAGCCTCAGATGTGGTATACCTTGAACTGCAGGGAAGGTCTAGCAGAAGCAGAAAACGGAGAAATACTTTGCGTTTGCTCCAATTTGCATCCACGCATACCTGCATGCATAGACTATACATCACATAATATGCATGCATGCATACTTACATGCACAGGGGCGGATCCATGGGGGCCAATCCAGCCATGGCCCCATTTAGAAATTTCTTTATTTCTTACCAGCTATTCTGACTCGGAAAGTTGAAGTGCCCCCTCCCAATGAGCACTTTCGTAAGCCTCCCCACGCCCCACGAGGTCCGTACACGAGGTCCATGCAGGGGCTTAAGAATACTGTACGACTAAGAAAAGGTCATCAGATTTTTCGGTGGCCAAAGCGAAATTTTTTCCCCGTTTCCAATACCCACATTTTTTCCCCCACCCCTTCGAAAATGTCTCTATCCGCCCTTGTACATGCATGCACGCCCACACGCACACACACGCACACATACATACACAGATAAATATAACGCGTAAATGCCCACACGAGCCACAATAATAATTATATAGGCCCTATATAGAAACCTAGACACCCGTGACGTGTAATTTTTGGCCTATATTTAGGCCCAGGCTACATGTGCGTATATTATATTGTTTTGTTTTACACATAAATAAGGACACAGATTAGACACAATCTTTAGTCAGTAGCAAGACAATGAGTAATTGTTCATAGTGTATTTGCCAACAGACAGCTAAAAGTCTTTGCTTCAGCTTCATTGTATCTGCGTCGACCCGTCTAAGACCAATGAATTAAATCGCAATATTAAAAGTGCCTTGTTACATCGAGAAACTTAACAACAATTTAACAGTAGGCCTATACCATTGCGTGTGCTACTCGGTGGCCTATCGGCAATGCGCTTGTTCATGACTCCGGGTAACGACCTTGGGAAAGTTGCTTGCGCACACGTGCCTCTGTCACCAAGCAGTATAATTTGGTGCATGCGTAAGCTGGGAAGTAAACGGCAAGTCCTGCGATACACTGGCCTCGAATCCAGGACTTTGTGATTCATCCATTGATTGCTGGCTCAAGGCCATTGAAAAGGAGATCAGCGCCTCCCTGTGTTCCACATGGAACTGGATGGACTTTACTTATACTATACCATTGCGCTAACTAAGACTGCAAAATATGTAGTAAATGCCATTAAAGACCTCCAGCAATCAAACTGCGCCTATTTATGTAGGCTATTATGATTTAAGAGAAGTTAGAGAATCGTAGTGAATGGTGGCCTTGAGTTCCGTAGCTATTCTATTTGAAACTCGCATTTCGAGAATGTTTGCGAGATGTTAACGCTGTTGAAATACCAACGACGAAAATAAGAATTATGGCGAATAATTATTAACCGAGTTGAACATTGACTTTGCAACAAAAACGAACATAAATTTCCCCAAACAAATGCGCGATGAGTTGACTTCGTGATTAAACTGCCACCATTTTGACGATGTATATGTCACAACACAGAAAACCACCAAACGAGAGAACATAAATAACAATCTTATGAATAGCAGATGTAGTGACACGTAGTAACATGTAGTGATATGTAGCTTAGATATTTCGGTGTCTCATCTATCATATGACGAAGGATGGGCAGCGGAAAATTACACCGTAAAATTTAAATGTATACTCAAATTACCTGGGGGGAATGTAATTTACTGACATGAAAACTACATCATAAAATTTTAGTTGAATTGAAAATTACTTGGATATTATTAGAAATAACGCCAATACTTTTTACAAGTTGATTAAATCTAATATATGTTGCCATGGCTGGCAGGGAGCGCCTTTGATCGAGCGCCTCTGTAGACTTCTTGATGGGGAGCTAAAAAATGGAAATGAATGAAAATGAATGTTGGCCTAGTTGAAATGCAAATTGCAAGCTAATGTAAAATTTGCTGGAAATGTAAATCAGTTACTTCAGTGACATCAAGTAGGCTAGTACTAGAACTATCGGTCTATGGGCTATTATAGCTGTTCAATATGCCTGGATTGTTTTTATACCGGTCCAAGGGTTGATCCGACGCGAACGACTTCGCTCCAACTGCTTTTGTATCTTTTCGTCTCCGACAAAATTCACCTTTGTTGTTACATGTTTAACGACACTGCCATTTCACAGATGATTAGTGTCCCCTCGCCATTTAGGTCCCCGTGGACGGACCATGCTAGCCCGAGATTTTGAATTTCTGAAATAGCCACCTTCGGGAAGCGAACCGCGGCCCGCACGCTCTCTTTCACAGAGTCGCGTACAGACGCGCGGCCAGCCCTCTCACCGATGTAGCTAAGCGAACCAGTTAAATCATTCAGTTTTGTCGATCCATCTCAACTTATAACTGTTCATTGCTACTGCTTGACACAGGAGCAGCGGTGGTGTAAGGCGTGTTCAACATGTTTTGGCCGAACAGGGACCTCCACACTTTAGAACCCCATACATTCATGCAAAAGAAACAAGCTATCTATATACATATAATAGTTTATTATCATTGTTATTCGCAAAGCCTTATCGCCAAAATGAGCAAAATTACCCGGAACAAATTGTTTGAAACTACTTATACTTTAGTATATATAGCTTTCGCACATTGTGTGGGACCCTGTTGGGGACTTCCAATGTCAGGTGAATTAATCTAAAAATCAGCCAGAAATTCTTATGAGGCCTATTTGTTGGTGCACGGTGCAAACACTTAGCTGACCGGAAGTCAGGTGCATTGTTGTGACGCATTATAAAATGATGCAATTTGATTGTGCAGGATGTATAGGGAGTGAAAAATGGCTGAATAAATTGATTGTAGCAATGCTGACATGTGTAATTAACATTAAACCTAAAGTGGTGTGTCATGGCAATGCAGTCCACCATTTATTGAAGAATTGTTTTT